>UESW01004064.1:393161-478865 GCA_900491605.1 Calamus simplicifolius | reverse complement strand
GTTGATCATCTAACTAGAATTGTAAGAACTCATTTTTGAGTTACTAGAGTTGTTTTGTACTGAAGTTTTTATGCTTTCTATATGAAATCAATGTATCGAACATTTTGATGTACTAAACTTTTGAATGAAATGAATTCTCTATTTCCTTATATCAATGAAATTGAATGAATGTTTATCTATCTTTTTGTTGATAACAAAAAAGGGGGAGAATTTTATAGTTTATGATTGTCTATGATTGTGATAACAATGGGTTAATTAATTAAGTTTCATAGGGGAAGCTACCTCATTAAGGGGGAGCCTAAACTTAACTATGAAAACAAAATTAATTCACTAATCAATCATGAACAAACTCAATATTTTTGTCATCATCAAAAAGGGGGAGATTGTTGAAAGATTATGAAAAATTATATATCCAATCCTTTTGATTTTGATGATTACTAAAAGCCATTGAGTTTATTAAAGTTTTAACTAAAAGCCATTGAGTTTAATGAGTTTATGAAGTAACAAATTTACTTTGAACAATCAATGAGAATGAGAATGCTCAAGTTTAACTTTAATCAATTTTGATTGTGACTTTAAACTCAATATTCAAACTTTCGAAAAGAAATGTTATAATTCATGTTTTATTCTAAAAGCTTATGGATTAGTTCATGAATCACTTCTAAAGATTAATTCTATTGATTCATGTCAAAACAATGAACTAAAATGAATCTGGAACGATTTTAATGTCAATCAGAAAAATTTCTGATTTTTGATGCGTTCCGGAGCCGACTCCTGAGTTTCAGAGTCGACTCCGCTCAGTGTACAGAAATGTGCATCTGTGTCGAGTCGACCCGTGAAATTGTCGAGTCGACCCCTGATTCTGTCGAGCCGACTCCTGGACTGTGCGAGTCGACTCCGCTCAGACACCAGAAGAGTGTTTTTCTGAGCATCTCTCGAGTCGACCCAAGCCTTCACGAGTCGACTCCCGACTATCAGGAGTCGACACTTCACCTTTATCGAGTCGACCCCTAATATTTCTATTTTTAGTAAAATGAGCTCGAGCCGACTCGGGAAAAGCATGAGTCGACTCCAGCATTTCTGGGCGCGATTTTTACGGATGACACATCAGCTCCAACGGTTAGATTTTTAAATAACGGCTATTTTTCCTTGACTCTAACGGATATATTTTTGCAGATTCTATAAATAGAGGAGTTCTTTTCAAATCAAAATAACCCAGAGAAAATCAAAAAGAGAGAAAAGAATATCATTTGAAAAGAGGGAAAAACAGAGCATTTTGGAAAAATCTTTTAGCTCAACGAAGAAAGATTCAAAAGGAGTGAAATCCAAGAGTGAGATTCGTGCACTCCAGAGCTACATTCTACAGAAGATTCAAGAGGAGATCCAAAGCCTTCAAGAGCAAATCAAAGATCTTCCACATCAAGAAAAAGGAGAAAAAGCTTCAACCCAACTCCAAAGCTCAAATCCGTGAAGAATCGGTGCTGAGGCCTGATTCAACATCAAGAGGAGTTGAAGGAAGGAAGCCAAAGAAGCCAAGCCAGCTCTCAAGCTCTAAATATTCAGGCTTTTCTAAACTCAATTTCTATTTTGAAATATCTGCTCAAAAAGGAGCTGCTTGTAATTAAACTCATTTTATTTGTGTCTAGTTTAATCTGAGGGATTAAACTAGAGGAGGTTGTTAAACCTCAGTACAAGCTAGGTATAGCTTGTGTTTGGGTTAGTTGTGAGCCCGTGAAAAACAAGTGTAGGGTTTTGTGCCGGTGAGCCCGTGTAAAATCGGCTGGGTTCGTTGTGATCCCGGAAAAACAACAAGTTTGAGTTGTGAGCTTGGAAAACAACTCGCTGTAATCTAGACAGATTATAGTGTGGACCCAAGTGAATCTTGGGAGTGGACGTAGGTGCTGGTTGCACCGAACCACTATAAAATTGCTTTGTGTTTGCCGTGCCTTATCTTCTCTATCTCTATCTCTCTTTCATTGCTTATTAGTTGATCTCACTTGCACATCTTGCTAACAAATTATTTAATAATCAAAAAATCTTAAATTTTTAAGAACCCAATTCACCCCCCCCCCTCTTGGGTTGCCATCTGGGCCAACACACGGCAAACACAGGATATTTTATAGTGGTTCGGTGTACCTACACCTATGTCCACTCCCAAGTACCTCTTGGGTCCACACTATAATCAATCTGATTACAACAGAGTTGTTTTGCAAGCTCACAACTCAAACTTGTTGTTTTCTCGGGTGCACAACGAACCCAGCTGGTTTTCAAGGCTCACCAGTACAAAACCTAACACCACAAGCTAATGCTTGCACAAGGCTAATAGCCTCAACTGAATCAATCACCAGATTGACCCAGCAAACAATATTTGTTTTACAAGATAAATAGCTCCTCCAATGAGCAAATATACAATAATGAAACAGAATTAAAAGGATATGAATCAAAGCCTGATTCGCAGATCTTGGTGGCTTCTTCCTTCTCTTTCTTTGAATGGATCTTCCTTCAAGATGCTCTTGAGACTCAGAAGATTAGAAAACTAGGGCTTCTTTCTTCCCTTGAGATTTCTTCGAAATAGAACAACAAAAGCTTGGAATCTCTCTCTTTTCTTTTGGGAATCAATATGATCTTTCCTTTCGAGTTTTCCCTCTTTTCTCTTTTAATTTTCTGATGGATTTCACAGATTTCTCTCTATTCTTTTCTTTTGTCTCTTTTTCTATTCCTTTTCTTTTTGTCTCTCTTGTCTCTTCTTGTTCTTCTTTTTCGGATGCAGCAAACCCTCTTCTTATAGATCCCGATTAATCCATAAATAGTTTAAAACTATCCATTAGAAACAAGTGTAAGAAGGTTTAGAATCAAAAATAGTAATAGCTGTTGGGATTAAAAAAGAGAAAGATAAAGTTTAGAGTCGTTCTGATAGTTCTGGAGCCACGTCTGACATTCTGGAGTCGGCTCTAACTTTTCTGGAGTCGGCTCTAACTCGAAAATCTTTAATCCGCTCGATCTAGAGTCGTCTCTGACTTTTCTGGAGTCGACACAAAAATCTTTTGGAGTCAACTCTAATAGTTCAGGAGTCGACTCTAAGTCGTGGCCTGAAAAACCATCGTTCGGTCTTTTCTGTTAGAGTCGGCTCTAATAGTCCCGGAGTCGGCTCTAAGTCTGTGCCGTTTTTCAGAGTCGACTCTACAATTCCATGTGTCGACTCTAATGTCTGCAATCTTACCTTGACATTAGATTCGAACTAGAACTTAATTTATCTTATGATTTTGATTAATAGAACATATCATAACTAAAAAATTAAACCAAAATCATTAGTAACTTCAAATGTTATACTCAAATAGTTTTGTTAATCATCAAAATCCTCAATTGGGTTAACAGTCTCGAGGTCAACATCTGAGATGTCCTCATACTCAGCTTCTTCGGCTCCTAGGGTATGAGTATTGTAAAACTCAGCCTCTAGAAAAGATAGATCTAGCTCGGGGTATACCCGAGAGATCTTCGCTCGTGTCTCCTCTTCCCCGAACTGAAATGCGTTGGTGCAAGCTGCTTTGTGCTCATCGGTGAATTGGGCAGAACTCTTGTACTCTTCCATGGCTGAAGAGATTCGTCTGTTCGTTTCAGCCAATTGGCTCCCCAATTCAAAGTTTATTTGACGGCTCGAGGCCAACTCCGCTCTCAAAGCTTTGGATTGTTCCTGAACCTCAAGCCCAATTCTGCCTATCTGCAAACACAGAATCATGTGAGACTATGGCCAAAAGAAAAGGCACTAAAAATAATTAAGGGGACGTTATACCTCTTCATCTCACCGAGCCATTTTTTCGTTCAACTCGTGAACTTTTCAAGGGCCTTCAATTTGGCCGCTTTATTCTGCTGGAGGCCCTTCTTGAGGTCATTAATCCCGGAGTATTTTTCTTCAACCTCCTGCCAAGACTGATCAAGGTCAGCGGTGAGTTTGGCAATTTGATCGTGCTTCCATTTCAGTCGATCCTCCCTATCAGCGAGCTTCCTATTCAGGCGGCGAGCTGATCTTGCTGTCGCCGATGCCTATGCTCCTCTTCATTGAGCCTTTTGCTCCAATTATTTTTTCCTCGGCGAAGCTATCCTTCAGTTCGCCCTATCTCTCATCGAGGCACTGCCGCATAGCCTTCATTTCTTTGGCATGCTTAGACTTGATCTATGACAGCTCCAGACATGCCTTATTAGATTGCTCGCGAAAGCCATGGAGCTTTTTAACTTGGGCCTCGAGCTAAGAGGCTCTCTCGGCAGCAGCCTTATAAGACTTGCCCACCTTTTCGAGATCCTCCTGAATAGATGCTAAAGCCCTGGAAAGCTTTGGGGTTGAATCCACCCTGTCCCTAAGACTGGCAGCCTCGCTCCTGGCCTGGGCGCAGGCCCCCATGGCCAAGTTTAAATGCCAACTCAGTGCCCTCATGATTAAGGCATTCTACATGAAAGATACGTGTAAGAAAACACGACTGAGCCAAGTGACTAAAACTTGTTACCTCGATGTAGCAGCTTACCCGAGAGGCGTAGTTTGTGGCAATCTTCATAAGGGCAGGACTGTTGATCTCGGGCAAGAGGTAAACATCCTTCGGCACCCCGAGCCGTCCGAAGGCCGCTTAGACAATATCCTTTACGGCGGGCTCGTCCGCTGAGGAGCCTTCTCCCGTGCGCAGCATGGATTGCATCAAAGCGGCAAACATGTCTTCAACCTCTGGGTGGTGAGTAAGAAAATTCATGGCCAAAGAATCGACCTGAGGAGCTTCAGCCTGAGGAACCGCCACCCGTTTAGCCTCCTCCATTAGGACTCTAACCTGCGAAGCCTTGGATGCTTCGGTTCTGGCTAGAGAAACTTTGATCCGAGCATCCCCCTGTTCGGTGGTTCTTCTTCTTCTTCCTCCTCTTCCTCGAGCACTGCTTCGTCCCCAGCAGGCTCCACCCAAGCCTTGGCTTCTTCCGCGGCTTCCCCCAATACCTCAGGAGAAAGCCCTCTGACAGAAAGCCCTTCAACCTCTGCCGGTTCCCTCTCGAATGGCTCCACTTGAGCTTCGGCGGCAGCGACTACCTCTTTTGCCCCCTCAACCAAAGCAGGGGCCTCTTCCCCATCCACGCGCAGTGCTAAAGGATTACCAACCTCTAACAAATGAGGCTGATTAGCTTTGGACGAGGGGATTGCCGGATGAACTGGCGACATCTCCTCAGCATCGTCTGACACAACTACTATTTGGAGGGGGGAAGCTTCAATAGCTCCTTCCAAGCTTCCCCCGATGGCTCTTTCCTCCTCCGCTACCACACCTCCCTCCGGCAGGGAGGGCTCATCCATCGCGGCCGGCGCACCCACTTTCCCCTTCTTCGGAGTAGAGGAATGGCAGCTGACGCTATCCTTCCTAGGCTCCTTCGAATGGGGGGCGGAAAGGCGGGACCTTTTTTCAGACTTATGCTTGTCACCGGAGCTGGAGCCCCTATGGCGTTTGCCTAGCTCCTTTATTTGACCCACAAATGTCGACCTCTCGGCTGAAAACATGGCAAACAATCAATTAAACCACAATAAAACTATCTAGGCACGTCGTTTGCAAGAAAAACGGGAAAGAAACTTACCCTGAGGATCAATGAAGCTCAACCCGGCAGCAAAAAGAGCATCCTCTGATAAGAGGGCACTGGCTGATAGCACCCAACCACTGCGAAGGGTTACCAAGTCCCTTTTCTCTTGCTCAGACAACTCCAGGTGCGCTTCTGGGTCTTTCACATAGCTCGCCCATGCTCGAGGGAAGACCGAGCCAATGTTCCCCTCGATAATAAAAAATCAGGACTTCCACTCCTTTATCGATGATGGATTATCTAAAATCATTTCAGATGACTTTCGGGGATCAATATAAGGCCACTCGGAGTTCCTTCCGGAAACCAGGTTATAATAGACTCAGAATATAGGGAGGGTCGTAGTAACCCCAATGCGGCTGCACATCGAGATGATTCCGATGAGATTGCGCCAGCTATTCGGAGCCATCAATGTCGGGCATATATTGTTGAACCTCATCACCTCCTGCACTAGCGGGTGAAGAGGAAACCGAAGACCTGCCTTGCACACCAATAATTGGGTCGAGACCAATCCCAACGTCCTATCGGCCAGCTATTGCATCCGCAAGATGGCGAAGCCGAATCACCTTCAGCAGAGTCGAGTTACCCCGAAAAACTGAACCATCCTATACCTCAGCAAACCGAGCCATCCTATACCTCGGCAAACCGAGCTATCCCTTTCCTCGGCTAGACCGAGGCACTTGAACATCTCTGCGGAATCAAGCGCGGGAGAGTTCAAATTTATGATAACTAAATAAGATTCCAAATGAAGAATCGTGCCAGAAGTGGCCTAGGGCCTACATAATCACTGAATCTCAAGGCATCAACCAACTCTCCTGGCCGTCGATCTTCTAACTAACAAGATATGGATCCTATCGGCCTCGTAACAGACTTGATTCGAATCCATTTTGAATCTCAACAACTCTCGGACCCCCTGTGATGCGCCCAAGGAATCAGGTGATTGCCTATAAATACCACAACCCCCAAGTCTCTTAGGTATGCATTCACTAATTCTCACACTGAAAACTGCATTAAAGCTCGAGCTGAGCTTCGAGCTCTGGAAAGAACACCCACATAAAGGAACTCTTCTGCGAGAGCCTTCTTCTTATTTCTGCTTGTTGTGAACTTTCACTGACTTGAGCATCGAAGGGTCTTCCGCAGAGGGCCACCTCTGAAACATTCTCTGCGTAAGGACTGTCTTGCAGGTTTCACCCCGGACGAGAGACCAGCATCCAGATTCGGAGCTAGAGTGCACCCGACTCAGAGAACAGATTTCTGCGGCAACAGATTTTATGTACCCACTTATCAAATTCTTGAAAAGTACCATCTTGTTCAAAAACCCCAGTACATCCATCAATTTATCCAACTCGAAGATCCTGCTATCAAGGCCCTTCCATGTGTACAAGTAAGCCAGCGACCCAAAACTTTGCAAGTCCGATGACAAGCCCAAAGCCGATATGGTCTCGAGAACCCTCTCGGCATCAGAAATCGATCCCAGATCACAACAGCACCCATCCAGGACCGCATTACAGGCTTCGATGTTGGGCCTCATAACTTCGATCTTCTCACCCAAAGCAAGGCAGCAATTTTCTTCAAAAACCCTCAAGAACGCAGCGAATCCACCATTCCTGCCCATTATCCGAATCAGGGATGGCCCCCATACGAAAAAGGCAGGAAAAATTGGTTTTTGAACATGGTTTTGATCAGGGCCAGGGCAGGGGCGGGGGTGCCAGTGGAGTCTAAGGCGCGGAAGACAGTCTCAAGGGTGTCAAAGGAGAGGGCATTGGGGTTCCGCTCTAGGAGGAAGGCGGCAGAGGCGAGGGCGCACTTGAGGTTGTGGCGGTCGGGGAGGGAGGAGAGGTGGGAGAGGAGGGAGTTGGCGAGGGAGGGGCTAGGGAGTAGGGAGCGGGCGGTGAGGGCCTTCAAGGAGCTCCATGTGCGGTCGGTGTGGCCGGATTGGAGGGAAGAGTGGAGGTTTCTCCTTCTCCTCCTTGAGCGGTGGCACAGTCGGCCTCCTCCTGCCGGCCGAACCCCACCGGATGCTGCACGAACGTCGCTGGCTACAACCTATGGCTTGGGCCTGGTGAGCCAACAGACATGCCGCAGGTCCAAGCCAAATGCGGGAGCCGGTTTGGGTCCCATAATAGGGAAGGGCCATTTGACGGTCCTCTCCCACACGCCAAATGCTCGCCAGCATCGTCCTCTCACCCTCTTTATCTTAATCTTTAAATTAAAATAAAAATAAAGAAAAAAAGGATGAAAGATTACATGTAGTTGGATCAGCCTATTGTAGAGATAACAAATGGAACCCTAATCCCGCGTGAAGGTAGAGTCTCTGCAAACGGAACCCTAATCCCATGTAGTCATTGTTAGGAATTATGTATTCTAGATATGAATCAAATTCATAAAAACATAGCAGAAGATATAATATAAAATTTCTATATGCCCAGGATCCTTAGGAACAGATTCATTAAATTACAAATAAAATCTAAAACATTAGATTTATTCATACCTGAGTTCTTTATCAATGTAGAAAAGGATGAAGTTGTTGAATCCTCTACCACTAGCCGTCTACGTGTTTGGCCTCTAACGGTGATCCACGCGGAGAAGAGTGGATGAAGACCTTCAAGGTATGAAGATGACACTTAGGGAGAGAGGGGTGCTAGCGCCTCTCGAATCTCCTTATAGAAATATTCAAAATAGAAGATATCTCCAAAGATCTAAAAAATCTAATCTTTTCTTCTCATGCTTACTCTTCTTAGGAGGAAGGAACCATATTTATAGATAGAGGGAGAGAAAGAAACATTCAAAGGTAGAAGAAAAGACCTCTTTTCATGGTAACGTCATAGTAATGTTAATCCAAGAAAATAGAAGAGACCTCTTTTCATGGTAACGTCATGATAACGTTAATCCAAGGAAACAAAAGAAACTCCCATTCTCATGGTAACGTTAATCCAAGTGTCACAATCTCAGCCTTTAAAATTAGGAGTTAGTTATCTCATAACTACATGCCCCAATCTGTACATGTTCATCATCGAACCATAGAGATTCATCATGCCTCATCCCATGGGCGTGATTCCATCTTCACATGGCTGAGATTTTCCATCCATACCCGAATAATCAGAGCCTTCCATCACATGGATCAAGTCATATTTGGGTATCCAATTATTTGTTCATCAATGCACAAATAATTTCTCCTTAACATTCATTCTACTATAATGGATCATATCCATTATTATTTTATCTTCTTTAAATTGGGTCTTACCCAATTATTTAATTGATCATCTTATCTAAATTAAATCTAATTTAATTTTTATTTTAATTCATCCAAAATTCTTCTTAATGCGTGTGACCCATTAGGCCCTTTAAAATGTTGGCAATAATCATGTCCTAATCACAGACTCTAGGAATGATTGGACAACTCTTTGTCCAAGTCAACAACATGATTATAGATCATGAGAGGCCTCTAGCAAAGTATCATGACCACCCAACTGCTAAAGATTTTGTTGATGTGACCATCAACAATACCTGCCCATGAATGGTTACCGTATGATCAAATCCTTTCGTCATATATCTGAGATCAATCAGTGGTATGGAATGTGTCAACCCTGTAATTGATCTTTGTTTACTTGATCTTAGAAAAAATTGACTCATATGAATTAAAACTTTGAAACCATTTCGAATTCCAACTCAACCTTGCAAGGATTTAACAATCAATTTAATCATCAAGTGGCCATGGGATATAACCCTTTCTATCAAGGGAGACGAATCCTGTCTTGATCAAACACCATCTTCATTGCTTCATGTCATACCCAACCGACACCATATTTGCCACCCATGGCTAGAGCGATATTTGGATGTTGTCAAAGCATGACATTCCACACATGAGATGCAATGAAGATCTCAAGTCAAAGGATCACTCACACCACCGTCATTAGAGATCAACCATCGACACTATATAGAATATCCATATGGGATCTTTGTACGAGTCATCCAATGCATCGTTACAATAACGAGCATCCACACACCTATCCAAGTATCTTCATACTTTAGCTTATGAAATCAGCTGCTCACTCCAAGGGTGAGGATATGCAATATGTGCCAGTCTCATGGTATTCGATGGTGTCCAGTCCCATCTATACATCGACTAGGGAAGTTTAAAGAATCAAACCATAACGTGCAATTTGGATCTCATAATTTGTAATCTCTATTACAAATTTCATATGCACGGTTCACATTCTTTTGGACTTTATCTCACAGACAAATATATCAAATAAAAAATATCTGGATAGATAAAGAAACCATTTTATTTATTTATATTCATAGAATGTATACAACATTCAATCCAATTGGATCTAGGGCATACACTAACAATCTTCAACTTGCACTAGAGCCATTCACTTATATATTTAATACCGAGTGACTTAACATGATTATCATGCTTCTACTGCGGTAAATATTTAGTGAGCGGATCAGCTACATTATCCTTAGTGGGGACTCGTTCTATTTTTACATTATTTCTACCAATAATCTCTCTAATTACATGGTATCTTCTGAGTACATGTTTGGACCTTGATGAAACCTTGGCGCCTTAGCTTGCGCAATAGCTCCATTATTGTCACAATACAAGTGTATTGGATCAGTAATGCTTGGAACCACACTAATTTCAGTGATGAACTTTTTGATTCAAACTGCTTTTTTGGCTGCATCTGATGCTGCGATGTACTCGGCTTTGGTCGTAGAGTCGGCAGTCATCTCCTGCTTGGAACTCTTCCAGCTGACTGCACCGCCATTGAGTGTAAAGACATAGCCTGATTGAGATTTATAATCATCTTTATCAGACTGAAAACTAGAATCCGTATAACCTTGAACTATGAATTTGGATCCTCCATAAATCAAGAACATATCCTTAGTCCTTCGTAAGTACTTAAGGATATTCTTGATGGCCATCCAATGTTTTTCACCAGGATTTGCCTGGTATCTATTAGTGATACTCAATGCATAAGACATATCAGGTCTCGTACATAGCATCGCATACATGATGGATCCAATTGCTGAGGCATATGAAATCCTATTCATGTGCTCTCTCTCCATTTGGGTCTTAGGACCATATCCTTGGAGAGATGTATCCCATGCGATACCGACAGAAATCCCTTCTTGGATTCCTTCATGCTAAACCATTTTAGCACTTTATCTATGCACATTGATTGGGACAATCCAAGCAACCTCCTAAATCTATCTCTATAGATCTTAATACCCAGTATGTAGGCTGCTTCTCTCAAATCTTTCATGGAGAACTTGCTGGACAACCAATCCTTCACTTCTTGCAGTAAGGATACATTGTTTCCTATCAATAATATGTCATCAACATATAATATTAAAAAAATAATAACACTCCCACTAACCTTCTTGTACACACATGGATCATCCTTATTTTTGATAAAATCAAACTTTTTAATTGTTTCATTAAAATAGATGTTTCAACTTCTAGAGGCTTGCTTAAGTCTATAAATGGACCTTTGCAGCTTGCATACCTTTTGAGAATCAATGGACTCAAAACCCTCAGGTTGTGTCATATACACATCCTCCACTAAATTACCATTTAGGAAGGTGGTCTTGACATCCATTTGCCATATCTCATAATCGTAATAGGCTGCAATTGCAAGCAAAATCCTTATGGACTTAAGCATGGCTACAGGAGAAAAGGTTTCATCAAAGTCAACACCTTGCCTTTGCTTATAACCTTTTGCAACTAGCCTCACCTTATAGGTAATCACATTACCATTCATGTTAGTCTTCTTCTTGAAGACCCATTTGCACCCAATGGGTTTTATCCCTTAAGGTGGATCAACCAAAGTCCATACTTGGTTGTTATATATGGAGTCCATTTCAGACTTCATGGCTTCAAGCCATCTCTTAGAGTCAATGTCACAAATTGCTTCCTCGTAGTTAGTAGGCTCATCATCTTCTATAAGAAATCCATATCTCTCAGGAATATGATGTGTTCTACTAGGCCTACGTAGCTAATGTGTACTTGGAGCTACCTATTGCTCCATCATTTCTGATAGAGGCTCACGTAAATGTTGCCTGAATGTGAGTTGAGTCTCCTGCTCAACTCGCACTGCATTTGGCATTTGCTCCATGTCATCTAATCGGTCTGTGTTAATTTGTGGCTCTTGAGTTTCACTAATCTCAATATTTCTCCCACTGCCATTTCTTAGAAAAATCTCATTCTCTAGGAATATGGCATGCCTTGAGACAAAAACCTTTTGCTCGAGTAGGTGATAGAAGTAGTATCCTTTTGTTTCTTTAGGATACCCCATAGAATTACACTTGTTGGATCTAGCTCCTAGCTTGTCCGACTCATTACGCTTTACATAAGCGTAGCAACCCCAAATCCTTAGATGGCTAAGTGTTGGTTTCTTTCCACACTATATCTCATAGGGAGT
The DNA here is from genome assembly GCA_900491605.1 of Calamus simplicifolius. Taxonomy (NCBI): domain Eukaryota; kingdom Viridiplantae; phylum Streptophyta; class Magnoliopsida; order Arecales; family Arecaceae; genus Calamus; species Calamus simplicifolius. Next base: position 466,845 of record UESW01004064.1, on the reverse strand, counting down.
GGAGCTGACTGACTTAGACGGAACTGGGTTTAGAGTGTATTCAGCTGTGTGTAGGGCATAGCCCCAAAACATTTTTAAAATATTTGCAAGGCTCATCATTGATCGCACCATATCTAATAATGTGCAATTTCTTCTTTCTAATACACCATTATGCTGTGGTGTACCAGGAGGAGTCCACTGAGAGAGAATCCCATTCTTCTTCAAATATTCTAAGAACTCATGGCTTAAGTATTCCCCACCTCGATCTGATCGAAGTATCTTAATACTTTTGCCACTTTATTTTTCTACCTCGGATCTGAATTCTTTGAACTTTTCAAAGGCTTCAGATTTGTGCTTCATCAGATATACATAACCATACCTGCTATGGTCATCTACAAATGTGATGAAGTAAGAAAAACCTCCTATTGCCTGAATATTGATAGGACCACATACATCCGAATGTACTAGTCCTAAACATTCAGTTGCTCGCTCACCCTTTTTAGTAAAGGATGACTTAGTCATTTTTCACATAAGCATGACTCAAATTCCTCAAACAATTCCCAATCGAATGAGCCCAAGTAGTCATCCTTATGTAACTTGGTTAAACGTATTTCATTTACATGGCCTCAACGACAGTGCCATAGGAACAAGTTCTTAGAATTATTTGATTTTAATTTCTTAGTTTCTACATTGAGAATAGGGCATTGTAAATTCAAAATATAAATTCCGTTGAACATTTCAGCAGAACCAAAGAACATCTCATTTTTTAAAAATTAAAATTCCTTTATTTTTAATTTCAAATGTATATCCATCATTTACAAGACATGAAACGGAAATAATATTCTTTGTTATCTTTAGAACATAGTAACAATTACTAAGCTCCATTACAAGCCTAGTGGGAAAAGACAAAGAACAAGATCCTATAGCTAAAGCAATAACCTTTGCTCCATTTCCCATGCGCAGGATCACTTCATCTTTTTTCAGCTTTCTACTGCTTCTTATCATCTGCATATTAATACAAATATGAGATCCACAACCGATATCCAATACCCAAGTGGAATAAGAAGTAACAGAAGAAAACATCTCAATCATAAATACCTGATGTAGAGGCATATGCATATTTCTTTTCTTTCAGGCTAGCCAGATAAGCCTTGTAGTTTCGCTTCCAATGCCCTTCCTTGCCACAGAAGTGACACTTCCCCTTGGCTACTTTGTTTTTCTTAATACCCTTATTTGGTTTAGTCGCCTTGGCCTTTTAGACCTTATTCTTCTTTGGCCGCTTCTTACGAGCGCCAGAGGACTCCACGACCATAACCTGCCCCTATTGGCACAGATGGCAACCCAAGAGGGGAGGGGTGAATTGGGTTCTTTTAAAATTTTACACTTAAAACCAATTTCTCAAGATAAGTGTGCACAAGTGAAGTGATGCAATAATGCTAAGCACAATATAGAAGAAGAGAGAGAAAGAAAGATAAACACGACAAACACACAAGGTTTATAGTGGTTCGGTGTTAGCCACACCCACGTCCACTCCCAAGCAACTCTTGGGTCCACACTATAATCACCCTGATTACAGCTGAGTTATTTTGCAAGATCACAACTGGAACTTGTTGTTTTACACGGGGTCACAACGAACCCAGCTGATTTTCACAGGTTCACCAGCACAAAACCTAACTTAAGCTAATTTTAGCTTGCTCGAGGTTAACTACCTCAACTAATTCAATTCCCCTGATTTAATTAGTAAATAAACAATTAAAATATGTTTACAGCAAATTAAAAGCTCCTCAAATGAGCAAATAAACAATATGAATAAACTAAGATTAGAAAAGCCTATTTTGAAGCAATGTGAAGTTGAGCTTTTCTTCTTTTCCACTTCTCTTCTGAATGGGCTATCAAGATTTAAACTCTGATTCTTGAACAAGGCTCGGTGAAGAGAAGGTTAAAAATTTAGGGCTCTTGCACTTCTTCTTCAAAACATTGAAAATCCTTCAGATTTGATCTTGGAAGACTTTTGGATTTCTCTTCTATCTCTCAATACAATTAGGCTTTGACTCAGAGAATTTTCTCTTTGGGATTTCTTGATTTCTCTCTTTTTCTTCTTTTTTCTCGTTCTCTATTTTTTGAACGGATGAAGCCTCTTTTTATAATCCTTCTTAATCCATGATTTGGTGAAAAATAGCCATTGAAATGACTTGGATTAGTTCCTCACGTAAAGAAATAGATCCGTCAGAGGGTAGGTGAAGAAATGTGACCGTTAGAATCGACTATGGTAGATTTAAAAATTTGACTCTGACAGGTTGGAGTCGGCTTCAACTTTTCAAGTGTCGGCTCTAAGTTGGGTTTTCAAAAATAGTAATAAAAAATCCATCATGGAGTCGGCTCCAAGATTCCGTGGTGTCGACACATTGCGAGCTAGAGTCGGCTCTAATCTTCGAGGGTGTCGGCTCTAACAATGTCCCAAAAATGTGGTCTCTGTTTCTCAGGTTAGAGTCGGCTTTAAATTGTTAGGTGTCGGCTCCAAATACTGACACAGAAAATAGTTTTCTGTATTTCAGGTTAGAGTCGGCTCTAACTTTTTAGGTGTCGACTCTAAACCATGCCGAAAGTTTCAAACTGTTCTGATATGCTATGGAGTCGGCTCTAATAACTGTGGGTGTCGGCTCCAACTTTTGAACTTTGACATATACCAATAAAAACTAATTCAAACTGATTTTCTATATAAAATTTGAATGATTTACCTTTCTAAATTCCTAAAACATATGTCAATTACATTAGTAACACAAGGAATATACTCATGGCTTTTGTTAATCATCAAAATCAATAAGTGGGTCAACAATCTCTCCCTTTTTGATGATGATAAAAACATTGAGTATATGCATAATCAATTAATGAATTTGTTAAAATGAATAAGTTCTCATAGTTAAGTTCCCTCTGAGTGAGGTAGCTCCCCTATGTATGTGCATACAAAGTTCATTTAAATTTCATGCGTATACATTTTTTTCTTCATGCATATTTTAATTCCATTTAACATTGATTCCATAGCTCCATGCATATATAAGTACATATACTCTTTATTTTCCCAATGCATACATAAACACTCTTTCTCCCTCTTTTTTGTTATCAACAAAAAGGTTAAGAAGAGGGTGCATCTATCTTAAATCAACATCAAAATATGTCACTACATCAAAATACAAACACAATAATTGAGTAACTCAAAGTTCAAAATTTAAGTAACAAGATTAACTTCATATTACATTCATTGAGTACAAAGTCATTACATCAAAATATTCATTAAGTCATTACAAACTACATCATTCACATTACATCAAAATATCAAAATACATCATTAATCCTAGTTACAAACTAAAAACTAAAGAAAGCTTGAAATTGAATAGATTGAAGTTGAATTGGCTTGGAAATATATCATCTCAAAATCCTTTTGAGTTCTTCTAATATCTGCCCCATCCCTTTCTCTTGAATCTTCATGAAATCATTTAACATTTTTTCAACCAAAGCAGCTGCAACTATAACTTTCTCCTGAAGTTCAACATTGCATTTAGAGTAGGTGTCTGAGTCACCTCCTATATCCTTGATTTTATCAAATATCATCTTTAAGTCTGTCTTCAAGGTATCTGAAGATGTGTGTAATGATGACTCAATCCTACTAACTTTATCTTCCAAAGAGTAGCACAACTGCCTAATCCCCATAAGTTGATTTTCAATTTCATTCTTAATCTTGACTTCATGTTCTGCAAATAATGCTTTAAGCTGTTCTAACTGTCTCTCAGAAAATCCAGAAGAACCTTGAGCAAAAGTTGTAGGGGCTGGAGCTGGTGCTGCTAGGGGTATCGAGCTGCTAGTACCTGGTAAAGAGTGCCTCACTGATGGTCCTACCTCCGAGGGAACAGGGGCTGCAGTCTCCACCTCAGCTACCCTATCATCAAATTGCCCTTTTCTCTCCCAATGCCCATTAACTTTTACAAAGCCCATACGGTACAAAGTAGCACTATTGTAGTAGTCCGTATGTCTAAGATTTTCATAGGTTCATTTTCCAATATATTCACTCCTTGATTTTGAAATGCCATAGTTAAAATCATTCCATAAGGTAATGTAGGTCTTTTCTTACAACATGCCTCTGCCATGTATCCAATCATCATACCAGGTAGGTTTATAGGCTGACCGGTCACAACACAGTCCATTACAACTGTGTCTCTTTCGGATACATACTCAAACCTTCCAGTCTTAGGGAATAATATTCTACTACATATATTATGCAAAAGCCTTAGTTCTAAGGTAATTGATTTGCCCTAACTTTCTCAAATTCTGCCACATCTCTGCCAAGAATCCTTGACAAAGCTTCACCCCTCTCACTGTGAGAGTTGGCAATCAAACCAACAATCGGTATTTCCAACAAATTTCCTAATATCTCTGAAGTCAAATGAATTCTTGTTCCTTTAACATGACCGACAATTCCTCCATCTCCTCTTGTCAAATTATGATAAAAATCTTTTACAAAAGCTGAGTAGGTTGGAATATCCAAAGAACATACCTTTTCCCAACCTATTTCTTTAAGTTATCTTCCTAGAGTAAAACCCTCCACTTCAAAAAAGCCAAAATCCACTCTCCTTCCCATTGTGATAACCTTCCCGGCTAGGAGATCTATCTGGGGAGAGGATGGACAGGGAATAGCGCTTGGAGTTGAGGATGATGAGATAGATGTTGAGCTAGGCGATGGTTGTCTCGCCGGACGCCTCGCCGTTCTTCTTCCCATCATCATAGTCACTCCAAAGGTTGATCCGTGGTGATTAGGTGCCATTTGATGCTAGGAAAGGATGAATTAGAGGGATTCTTAGTTTTGGGAGGAGTGGAGAAGGTTTTGGAATAGTTTGGAGTCGATTTGAAATGAAGAGGTGTCAACTCTGCCCTAATAAAGTCAAACTGGGATCACAAAGTTTCGGCTCCCGCAAAGCTAGGTGTTGACTCCAAGTTGCTAACACATTCAGTGCCCGAAATAGAGTCGGCCCCATAAATGTAGGTGTTGGCTCCAGAAATAGACAGAGAGCAACACAGACTAGAGTCGACTCCACCAACAGTGGTGTCGGCTCCAAGATAGTTTCAGTAAAAGAATGAGAGTTTCAAAGAATCTGAAACTTGTCAAAAGTCATCAAATTTTAGATAAATCTACCTTAGAATGTGGTGAATCAAGGGGTTCAAATATCTAGATAAATTTTTCTTAGAATTAAAAAAAATTAAAAAATAATTAAATTCTAGATAGTCATTCCTAGAAGATTTAAAATCATTCTGATGGATCACAGACTCCTAATTCTCCTTTAAGATAACAAAATCTCTCTTCACTTAAAGGTTTTGTAAATATATCAGCTAATTGTTCATCAGTACATACATAATCAAGACAAATATCATTATTAGCTACATGTTCTCTAATGAAATGGTGGTGCGGGCACCAAAATCAAGCAGAGGATTCTTAACCCTCTGTAGATATCTGATTAGTTATGATTCAAGTCTTGAGTTGGGAAATAAAGTTTAATTTATTTTGAGTCCCGTCCAATTCATTTTATTCTAAATTGAGTCCTATCCAATTCAGTTTATTTTAATGTGACTCCTATAGTAAGTTCGTCAGCTTACAAGAGGAGACGTCTGTATTGGAGCAGAAGACAAGGCCATCACAGTCAGACAGAGCAGCTGCTAAATTCAAGTTGGTGCCACACCTACTTAAAGCAGCCCACATGCCACCTAGCAGAGCAAGCAACCTTCCTAATCTGGATGATCATTTTCCTCATCTGGATGTCACAGATTTCTTACCGAATCCAGCTGCCACTGATTGCATCTAGAAGATCACCTTCCTCATCTGGACGCTGCAGATTTCATGCCAAATTAAGTTGCCACTGATTGCATCTCAATCATATCTAGAAGACCACCTGCCTTATCTGGACACCACAGATTTTATGCTGAATCCAGCTGCCGCTGATTGCATCTAGAAGACCACCTTCCTCATTTGGACGCTGCAGATTTCATGCCAAATTTGATTAGGGCACCTTTTTTTTCTTTTCTCTCTTTCCATATCTGTATTTTCTTGGGCCCCAAGTCTCTTGCTCTATAAAAGAGACCCTTTTGTATGAATGATGTATCTTTTATTATTAATCAATCAATCCAAGTTTTGAGTTATTGTGATTTTTTGTTAATTGGTTCTTCGGTGCTCTTGTTTTCCTCCTCCTACGCGTGCTAACATCCCAAGTCTCCAGGAGAAACCCTGGCCATCACCTTTATCTTTCAATAGTGGATGCCCAAGAGCCCTTGGCCGGCCACTCCTTTTCTCTACTCCTTCCTTGTCTCTTTGCCTCTATTCTAAATTTTTTCTATTATTCTTTAACCCTTTGTATGGTGATCTTGTAGATCCCTTAGTAGCCACGAATCCAGGATTCAAGGTGATCGTCATCCAGGTCAGCGGATACTTGGCCACAGATCCATGGGCTCAAGACTTGGTCATATAGGGCGCATCCGCCAGGCAGAGCAACCCATTCAACACTTTGATCTTCCCCCTCTTGCTAAGTACACCCTTCTAATCTACTAGTAACTTTATTGTAGGAGAGCAAGCCCTACCGAGGCTTCTTAGCCTCGGCGGTCCTTCTTTCTTATTTTTTAGGAACTGTTTTGCGTGTAGATTTACTGTGAATTTTTCTGAATCCCTCTTAGGCTATTACTTTGGAAGAATAATCAACTGCAATCATTAATTATTAAAAAAAAGAAAAAAAATACTTGCATGCAAATCGGTCCTGCATTAGTTTAGTATCAGAGCATAGTTAGGGCTTAATTTTAATTCATATTATTATCAGTATATTATCTGTTAATTAATTGTTTCTACCTGCATATACATCAGAAAATTACGAAATTTATTTCTCTAGATTCATTATAATTTAAAGTAATTTTTATTATTTTTTAGAATTTAATTCGATCTATGGAAAATAAATAAATAAAATTCTAAGATTTATTGCTATTATAGATTTCTGGATTAGGGTTTGTGTTTTACATGTCATTCATCTGCATTAAATTACTCTTAAGGGCTTTCATTGATGTAAGATAAGGGAGGGATTGAGACCCCTTCCTTGGCCTAAAACAACCACCCATGCATTCCGATCCCAAGCCTCTAATCTAAAACTGAGTAGCAACTTAATTGACATTTGCCCTAGAGGGCTAGGGACACCAACAGTCGATTTAGTGTACTGGAAGAGACTAGTACAAATCAATCTGGCATGTGCTCTGAAATTGGTGTCTAGAAGGGAGGCCAAATGTCAAACAACTTAAGCAGAGTGTTGGGTTATTCTTATTAGGCACCTGTAATTTGCGGGACGAGCCTCCCCCCTTCCACCTGTCCCAACTGGCCAATTAAAGAGTTACTGTTAGATTGGCTTGCATTAAGCCAAATCCTTTACTCTGGATGACTAGGTCTAGCATACCATAGTCCGAGTCAGTCTGAGTCTTGTATGCTTGATTGTGCTTGCATGTGCACTAGATCATGAGCATCTTTTCGCCCGTCACCATCTCTATTACAAGCTGAACCCATGGCTAATCAAAGCATTGATGATCACTTAAGGATCATCACTGAACAACTAGCCCAAATGAACTAAGACATCAAGCAATCTGAGGGTAGATTAGGGTCCAGGTTTGATCAAGTCGAAACTAGGTTGGGCATCCTAGAAGAATCCCGTGAGCCCCATACTGAGTTTGATCATGAGACCCCACCTCATCCTAGGAGAGCCTAACCGCCTGACCTCTACATAAGGCCAAACCCTAGGAGACCACTTCGACCTAATCTAGTCCTAGATGTCCTCCTTAGGAGACCCAATCATGAGGCAGTAGATCAAGAAGAAAGAGCCCTTAGAAGTGTCAGACTTGAGCACCTACTTTTGATGGCTCTATAGACCCTAAGGACTACCTAGATTGGGAGGAAGGGATGGACTAGTACTTTGACTGGTACGACATGTCTGAAGAGCATAAGTTTAAGTTTGCCAAGCTCAAGCTAGTACGACAGGCTAGGTTATATTGGGCCACTTTAGAGCGAAGGCAATTATTAGAGGGAAGAGACCCCATAGTCACCTGGCACGCCATGAAGGCTAGACTTAGGTCCAATTATGTCCCCATATCGTATGAACAGAGCCTATTGGACCAGTGGCAGGGATTAATTCAAGGTAGTAAAACTGTGAATGAATACATTGCTACATTCCAAGAGTATACCATAAGGTGTAATATCGTTCAATATGAGGAAGTCACCCTATCCAAGTTTAGGTATGGCATGAGAGTAGGTATTCAAAGAGAACTCTACCTAAGAAGGGTACATGATTTAGAAGAAGCTTACCAAGTTGCTAGGGATTATGAATGTTTTCAGAGAGGGCCACCCTATCATAGATCAGAGGCTACCAAGAGCCCTAGCCCATATCCAGGATCTAGCTAGGCCTATCCTAGTCGTCCCAGACCTACCCAGTACTCAGGCCCCACCAGACTTTTTCGAGTCGACCCAACACTAGCCGACCCAGTACAAGCCGAACTGAGTTGAGTCGACCCCAGAATAGTACCCCTATACCCCAGAGAGAGGATAAGGGCAAATCAGTAGAGGTCCAAAGAAATTCCAACCCCCAGATCAAATGCTTTAGATGCAATAAACTGGGACATATGATCAGCCAGTGCCCAGTCAGATCCCTTCATATAGATGAGTTACCTGAGATTGAATCCGAGTCACTAGCTGAGCTTGAGGGAGAGGTCTATGAGGCTGATATCCATCTGATAGATGAGTACGATGGAGAGGAGGAAACATTTGAGTTTGAAGACCTACTAGGAGTGGTTAGATGTATCTTGACCCAGATTCAAACTAAGGACCAGGAATATTGGCGTAGGACTAACATCCTATAGACTTTTGTTAAGATAGGGGATAAGGTGCTCAAGATCATAGTGGATAGTGGGAGTTGTGTCAATGCCGTCTCTACCAATACAGTTAAGTCATTAGGATTGACCATAGTTCCCCATCCTAGTCCTTATAAGGTCTCGTGGGTAGATTCCACCTCTATCCCAATCAAGTCCAGATGCCAAATACTAATCAAATTATAAAATTATGAGTAAAAGGTCTGGTGCGATGTAATTCCTATGGATGTTAGTAGTTTTATATTAGGTCGACCTTGGCTTTACAATCACGATGCCACCTTGTTTGGTCGATCCAACATCTACTCTTTTAAACACAATGGGAACAAGTATGTGATACATCCAACTCCACCTAGGGACCCAATCAAGAAAGGATCTAGCAACCTTAAGGATAGCAAGCCAAGAGTTAATCTGATTAAGCTAAGAATTAGAAAAGGACATCACTGAGGGTAATCCTGTTTGGATTTTGACCACTAAAGAGATCTATGAATCAGTCCAAAAGGAACAACCCCCAGAAGTAATTGAGATCCTAGAGGAGTTTAAGGATGTCTTCCCTGAAGAATTGCCTGATCAGTTACCACCCCTGAGAAACATCCAACATGCCATTGACCTGATCCCAGGATCCACCCTTCCAAACCTTTCCCATTATAGGATGAACCCCACTGAGCATCAAGAACTACAAAAACAAGTGGGAGAATTACTTAGGAAAGGCTTCATTAGGGAGAGCTTAACTCCTTGTGCAGTTCCTGCACTATTAACCCCTAAGAAGGATGGTACCTGAAGAATGTGCATGGACAGTAGGGCCATCAACAAAATCACTATCAAGTATAGGTTCCCTATCCCCATACTAGATGACATGTTGGACATGATGGAGGGTGCCACTATCTTTTTCAAAATAGACCTTAAGAGTGGCTACCATCATGTTAGAATTAGACCAGAGGATGAGTGGAAGACTGCATTTAAGACTAGAGATGGTCTGTTTGAGTGGGTCATGATGCCTTTTGGGCTATCAAACGCACCTAGCACATTCATGAGAATCATAACCCAGGTCCTAAAAGAGTACATGGGAAAATTCTTAGTGGTCTATTTTGATGATATATTAATTTATAGTAAGACCAAAGAGGACCATCTTAACCATCTTAGATTAATCTAACAGACCCTTAGAGAGAATAGCCTATATGCAAACCTTAAGAAGTGTGATTTCATGATGCATAGGGTTATCTTTCTAGGTTTTGTGGTAACCCCAGAAGGTGTTTCAGCAGATCCTGAAAAGGTTAGGTCGGTCGTAGAGTGGCCGATACCCATGAACGTCCATGATGTCCGCAGCTTCCATGGCCTAGCAATCTTTTACAAGAGATTCATTAGGTGATTTAGCACCATCGTCGCACCCATCACTGATTGTATTAGGAAGGATAATTTTGAGTGGACTAAGTCAGCTAATAAGGCCTTCCTAGAGCTTAAGGATAGGATGACTCATGCACCCATACTTAGACTTCCAGACTTTTCTAAGGTGTTTGAGGTTGCGTGCGACACGTCAAGAGTAGGCATAGGTGGAGTGTTAAGCCACGAAAATCACCCCATAGCTTTCTTTAGTGAAAAACTAAATGAAGCTAGACTTAGATATTCCACCTATGATAAGGAATTCTATGCAGTAGTACAAGCCCTTAAGTATTGGAGACATTACTTACTACCGCAGGAGTTTGTCTTATTTTCTGATCATGAGGCACTTCGATTTCTGAACTCCCAAAAGAAGCTAAATTCTAGGCATGACAAATGGGTTGAATACATTCAGGCATACACTTTTGTCCTGAAACACCGTGCCGGTATAGAAAATAAGGTAGTAGATGCCCTAAGCCGTAAGTCTTTGTTATTGAGTACTGTTAGCACCGAAGTTATAGGATTCGACCGGATAAAAGATAAGTATAAGACTTGTCATGACTTTGGTGAAATTTATAAGATCCTTCAGCTATACCATCCAAGATGGTTACCTTTTTAGGGGCAATAGACTTTGTATCCCTAGGACGTCACTTAGAAAATTCCTAGTCTGGGAAATGCATGCTGGAGGATTAGCTAGTCATTTTGGAAGAGATAAGACTATTCTAGCGATAGAGGACCAATTTTACTGGCCAGGATTAAAAAAGCTCGTTGCCCTGATAATAGCCCGATGTCGAACTTGTGCCGTTGCAAAACAGCAGAAGCAGAACACCGGTCTATATACTCCTTTGCCAGTGCCTGATCATCCTTGGTAAGACCTTAGTATGGACTTCATTCTAGGATTACCTAAAACTCATAAGAAGCACGACTCCATCTTTGTTGTGGTCGATAGGTTCTCTAAGATGACTCATTTCATCCCTTGTTCACAAACCTTTGACACGTCTAGGGTAGCCCGACTTTTCTTAGACAGCGTGGTCAAGCTCCATGGCCTACGTAAGACCATTGTTTCTAATAGGGATGTTACGTTCACCAACTATTTTTGGAAAACGCTCTGGCATCTGTTAGGGACCAAACTTAATTTTTCCATAGCCTTTCACCCCCAAACAGATGGGCAAACTGAAGTGGTGAACCGTAGTCTAGGAAACCTTCTTAGGTGCCTTATAGGTAAACACCTAGGGATGTGAGATTTATTACTGCCTCGTGTAGAGTTCGCTTAAAATAGCTCAGTGAACAGGTCCACGGGCAAGAGTCCATTTGAGATAGTCCATGGGTACAAGCCTAATCGTCCACTTGATCTAATTCCTTTACCCCTCCATACACGAGTCTCAGAGTCCGCACAAGCATTTGCACAGCATATCAAAGACTTACATAAGGACATTAGCTAGAAAATAAATCTAAGTAATGAAACTTATAAAAACTGGCTAACTCCCGAAGAAGAGCCAAAGAGTTCGGTGTAGGGGATTATGTCATGGTTAGGCTTAGGCCTGAATGGTTCCCACCAGGTACCGTTAAGAAACTTCACGCTTGCGGAGCTAGTCCCTTTAAAATAATAGAGAAGGTAGGACCCAATGCCTATGTGCTAGATCTGCCCTCAGATTAGAGCATTAGCTCTATCTTCAATATTGCAGACCTAGTAGAATATAGGGAACCGACAGCGATTCCTAGTGAGTACTTTGGACCTAACCCTCCTTTCATGAGCGAACCTACCCAAGAGTGTCCACAACCAATTTTACCTGAGCGAGGAGAGTGGATCAAGCGTATCCTAGAAGATCAAGCCATTACGACCTAGAACCACGGTTATCAATGCTACCTAGTCCGATGGCAGGGTCACCCCGAAACTGACGATTCATGGATTACTCGAGAGGACTTGCAATACCTCGATCCAGACCTACTAGAGAGATAACAGAGCTAGAATGACCCATACTCAATGGGGTTGTTGGAAAAATTATTTAGAAATTATTTATCTAATTAATTGATTTTGATGATTAACAAAAGCCATGAGTATATTCATTATGCTTCTGATAGATTTGATAAGTGTTTTAGGAATTAAGATCGGTTATTTATCCAAATGGCACTTAGAAATCAGTTTTGAACCGAGTTTCAATGGAATTTATTTAAGTTCAAAACTTGGAGCCGACACCTTAACAGTCTTGAGCTGACTCTAGAGTATATCAGAGCAGTTGTATATTTTTGGCATGGTTCGGAGTCGACACCTGAGGTTTTGGGAGCCGACTCTAACCTGAATTACAGAGACTATATTTTTCGGAGCAATTCTCGGAGCCAACACATCAGAATTCGGGAGCCGACTCCAGTCAATGGGGAGTCGACACTTTGCAAAGTCGGAGCCGACTCCATGACGAATTGATTTTTGTTATTTATGGAAACATGATCTGGAGCTGACACATGAAAAGTTGGAGCTGACTCCAATCTGTCAAGGATAATTTTCAAAAGTGCCAGATCAGATTCTAACGGATATATTTTCTCACCTAATTCTCAACGGATACTTTTCTTTTCGTAAGGAAGCATCCAAGTACAATTTTAACGGCTAGTTTCTCACCTAATCTCGGATTAAGACTCTATAAAAGGAGGGATTCATCCATTTGAAAAGAAGAACAAAAATAGAAGGAAAATAACAAAAAAATCAAGAGAAATCCCTAGTGAAAAAGAAAGAGAAAAATCTCTGATTCCAAGCCTATCAATCCAAAAGAGATTCAAGAGAAATCCCAAGCCCTAAAAGTTCAAATTTGAAGGATTTTCAAAAAGGGAAAAGAAGAAGAGAAAAGCCCTATTTCCTCTACGAGCTGTGTTCAAGATTCAAAGATTCAATCCTTGCTCATCCATTTAAAAGAGAAGAGGAAAAGAAAAAAAAGAAGAAAAGCTCAAATCCACATCGCTTCAATTAGGCTTTTCTAATATTATTTTATTTACATTGATTATTTGCTCATTGAGGAGCTTTAAATTTGCTGTAAATTCATATTTGAATTATTGTTTGCTAATTCAATCAGGGGGATTGAATTAGTTGAGGTAGTTTTCCTCGAGGATAAGCTAGTTTAGCTTGGGTTGCATTTTGTGCTGGTGAACCCGTGAAAACCAACTGGGTTCGTTGTGACCCCATGTAAAACAACAAGTTGTAGTTGTGAGCTTGTAAAACAACTCAACTATAATCAGTGGATTATGGTATGGACTCAAGAGTTGCTTAGGAGTGGACGTAGGTGTGGGATACACCGAACCACTATAAATATCTTGTGTTTGTAGTGATTGTCTCTATCTCTCTCTCTTTTATTGTGCTTTAATTTATTGCATCATTTCACTAGTATACTTAATTTTTGTGAAATAGGTTTTAAGTTTTTAAGTGTTAAATTTTTAAAGAACCCAATTCACCCCCATTCTTGGGTTGCCATCTGGGCCAACAATTGGTATCAGAACCTGTGCTTATTTTTAGTTGATCTAATGATCAAGAGTTAAAGATCCAAATGGCAACACAAGCTGAATCATCTTTTGCTGAAGGTCAATCCACTAATAGGCCACCTTTGTTTAATGGCTCTAATTATTCATATTGGAAAGCAAGAATGAGGATTTTCATTCAAGCTTTAGATTATGAATTGTGGAGTGTCATTACAAATGGACCTAGTACACCCATACACATTGTAGATGGTTCAATAGTTCCTAAGCCCGAAAGGGATTGGAATGAGAACGATAGAAAAATGGCTTAGCTCAATGCAAAAGCCATGAATGTTTTATATTATTCTTTGGATGCAAATGAATTCAACAAAATATCTACTTGCATTTCAGCCAAAGAAATTTGGGATAAACTAGAAGTTACCCATGAGGGTACTAATCAAGTAAAAAATCCAAAATTAACATTCTAGTGCACAAATATGAATTGTTTAGCATGGAACAAACTGAATCAAAACTAGATTTCATGCCGAATCTAGCAACCGCTGATTGCATCTAGACGATCACCTTCCTCATCTGGACGTTGTAGATTTCATGCCAAATTAAGCTGCCACTGATTGCATCTCAATCATATCTAGAAGATCACCTGCCTCATCTGGACGCCACAGATTTCATGCCGAATCCAGATGCCGCTGATTGCATCTAGAAGATCATATTCCTCATCTAGACGCTGCAGATTTCATGCCAAATTTGATTAGGGCACCTTTTTTTTCTCTCTTACCATATTTGTATTTTCTTGGGCCCCAAGTCTCTTACTCTATAAAAGACCCTCTTGTATGAATGATGTATCTTTTATTATTAATCAATCAATCCAAGTTTTGAGTTATTATGATTTTTTATTAATTGGTTCTCTGGTGCTCTTGTTTCCCTCTTCCTGTGCATGCCAACATCCCAAGTCTTCAAGAGAAACCCTGGCCGCCACCTTTGTCTTCCAATAGTGGACGCCCAAGAGCCCTTGGCTGGCCACCCCTTTTCTCTATTCCTTCCTTATCTCTTTGCCTCTATTCTAATTTTTCTCTATTATTCTTTAACCCTTGTATGGTGATCTTGCAGATCCCTCAGTAGCCACGAATCCAGGATTCAAGGTGATCATCATTCAGGTCAGCGGATACTTGGCCGCAGATCCGTGGGCTCAAGGCTTGGTCATCTAGGATGCATCCGCCAGGCAGAGCAACCCCTTCAACACTTTGATCTTCCTCCTCTTGTCAGGTACACCCCTCTAATCTACTAGTAACTTTATTGAAGGAGAGCAAGCCCTACTGGGCTTCTTAGTCTCGGTGGTCCTTCTTCCTTATTTTTTAAGAAATATTTCGCATGTGGATTTACTGTGAATTTTTCTGAATCCCTCTTAGGCTATTACTTTGGAAGAATAATCAACTGCAATCATTAATCATTAAAAAAAAAAGGAAAAAAAATTACTTGCATGCGAATCGGTCCTGCATCAAATGGTGTCTTATTTCTATGTGTTTAGTTCTTGAATGTTGAATAGGATTTTTAGTTAAATTTATTGCACTAGTGTTATCACATCTTATGGGTTTTATCAAGTGTGATACCATAGTCTTCAAGTTGTCGCTTAATCCATAGGATTTGCGCACAGCAACTTCCAGCTGCTACATATTCAGCTTCAGTAGTTGATAATGCAACTGAATTTTGCTTTTTGCTAAACCATGTGATTAAGTTACTTCCTAAGAAATGGCATGCACCACTTGTGCTTTTTCTATCTAATTTATCCAGCATAATCAGAATCTGAATATGCAATTAGATTTAATGTGGAGTCTCTAGAATACCATAAACCTACATTTTTTGTTCCACTTACATATCTTAGTATTCTTTTAACAGCTATTAAATGTGATTCTTTAGGTTCAGATTGAAATCTAGCACATAAACATACTGAAAACATAATATCTGGTCTACTTGCTGTTAAATAAAGAAGGGATCCGATTATACCTCGATAATACTTTTGATCAACCTTTTTACCTTCTTCATCTTTGTCCAGCTTGCATGAAGGACTCATTGGAGTTCCGAGGGGTTTCATTGATTCCATACCAAACTTTTTGAGTAGTTCTCTTGTGTATTTGGTTTGGTTGATAAAGATTCCTCTTTGCTTTTTGATCTGGAGTCCAAGGAAGAAGTTGAGTTCTCCCATCATGCTCATCTCGAATTCTCCCTGCATCAACTTTGCAAATTCTTGACAAAGAGATCGTTAGTAGCACCAAAAATAATGTCATCTACGTATATTTGTACTACAAGTAAATCTTTACTTTTCTTTTCAAAAATAGGTTTTATCAACATTTCCTCTTGTAAAATCATTTTCTATTAGAAATTTACTTAACCTATCATACCAAGCTCTAGGTGCTTGTTTCAAACCATATAAAGCTTTGTGCAATTTAAAAACGTGATTTGAAAATTCGTGATCTTCAAAACCTGGTGGTTGTTCTACA
The DNA here is from genome assembly GCA_900491605.1 of Calamus simplicifolius. Taxonomy (NCBI): domain Eukaryota; kingdom Viridiplantae; phylum Streptophyta; class Magnoliopsida; order Arecales; family Arecaceae; genus Calamus; species Calamus simplicifolius. The sequence goes on along the minus strand of UESW01004064.1, from coordinate 450,607 downwards.
TAAACTTCTCATTTATAAATCCATTTAAAAATGCGCTTTTTACATCCATTTGAAATAAGTTAATTCATATGACATGCAAATGCAAGTAATAGCCTAATGGCTTCTAATCTAGCTACAGGTGCAAAGGTTTCATCAAAATCAATACCTTCCTCTTGATTATATCCTTTAGCAACCAATCTAGCTTTGTTTCTAATTACAATGCCATTTTCATCTAGTTTATTTCTAAAACCCATTTTGATCCTATTACTGAATGATTTTTAGGTCTTTCAACTAAGGTCCAAACATTATTTCTTGTAAATTGATTTAGTTCTTCTTGCATTGCTAACATCCAATTATCTTTTTCAGCTTCTTCATAGTTTTAGGTTCTATTTGAGATACAAATGCAAGATGATTACTAATATTTCTCATGTATGATCTAGTCTTATTCCTTGAGATGGATCGCCTATAATCAATTCCTTAGGATGACTATGAGCATATCTCCAGTCTCTTGGAAGATCTACATCATTATGATCAATATATCATCATCATCCTTATGTGAATCATCATCTTTAGCTTCTTGTTCATGATCAGAAGATACTTCAATATTAATTTTTTCAAGATCTTTTTCAATTATTTGTATCTTCCTCATCATCAATCTTTTCAGAACTTGATGCTAAAGACTCATCAAAACTACATGAATGGATTCTTCAACTACTAAGGTTTCTTGTTAAATACTCTATAAGCTTTACTAGTTGTTGAATATCCTAAAATATTCCTTCATCAGATTTAGCATCAAATTTTCCTAAGATTGTTTTACCATTATTATGAATGAAACATTTACATCCAAATGCATGAAAGTAACTAATGTTGGTTTTCTTTCATTCCATAATTCATAAGGTGTTTTCTTAAGAATTGGTCTTATTAAGGCTCTATTTAAGATGTAACATGCTGTGTTAATAGCTTCCGCCCAAAAATACTTTGGTAGTTGCTTTCACATAGCATGGTACGGGCCATGTCTTCTAGAGTTCTATTTTTCCTTCTACAACCATTTTGTTGTGGAGTCCTAGGGGCTGAAAAATTATGATGAATGCCATTTTCAATGCAAAAATTTTCAAATAAGTGATTTTCAAATTCTGTTCCATGATCACTTCTAAGAGATACTATAGTAGTGTTTTTCTCATTTGTGACTTTCTTGAAGAATTTCAGAAATATCGAGAAAGTCTCATCTTTGTGAGCTAAAAATAATACCCAAGTATATCTAGAATAATCATCTACAATCACTAGACCATATTTCTTTCCTCCTAGACTTGTGGTTCTAGTTGGTCCAAAAAGGTCCATGTGAAGTAGCTCTAGTGGCCTAGAAGTTGAAACAATATTTTTAGATTTGAAAGAACTTCTAGTTTGTTTTCCAAATTGACATGCATCACAATTTTATTATTTTCAAAATCTAGTTTAGGAAATCCTTTAACTAAATCCATTTTAATTAATTTTGAAATAAGGTGTGTGCTTGCATGACCTAATCTACGATGCCATAACCATCCAATCTCATTTATGTTAGCATTATCAGCAATTAAGCAATGATTACTAGTAGATAATTTCCAAATCAATTAAGTATACATTGCCATTTCTATAACCAGTAAATACAATGCTATTGTCAATAGAATTAGTTACAGTGCAGATAGAAGCTTCAAATGAAACTTTGAAACTTTATCATACATTGGCTAATGCTAATTAAATTATGCTTTAAACCATCACATATAACATATAAAACATTATCAATAAATGTGGATGGAGTTATTTGAACTTTACCAAGGCCCATGATTTGACCTTTACCATTATCGCCAAAAGTACAACTCCACCTCTTTTTGCTTCAAGGGTGATGAATTCTCCTTGTCACCCGTCATGTGTCTTGAGCAGCCACTATCAAGATACCACTTTTTTTTGATCCTTTGGCTACAAGACATCCTGCAAGATAATCAAACTTTATTTAGGTACCCAAGCTTTCTTGGGTCCTTCATGGTTAGTAGCAATAAAACCGTTCCTTTTGGAACCCATATTTTCTTACCTTTAAGTATTAAATTCTTATTGACATTTTGAAATTACATTCATAAGATTTATGTCCCTTTTTCATTATAATATGAAACATCATTTTTGATTGGTTTCTTTATAAGAAATTGTTTACACATTTTTGTTTCATATGCGGTCTATATCCTAAACCAGCTTTATCAAAAACAGCTCTTTGATTGTTCAAAAGTAGATTAAGTTTTTCTAAGCTTATTGTAAATTTATCAATAATATTCTTATACTTATCAATTTCTTTCTTCAAATTAAGATTTTTATTAGAAATTGATTCTTTTTTCTTTAGTGTTCTTCTTTTTTAGATTTTAGATTTTTAATTTCAAGAACAAGTTCATCTTTCCTCCTGAGAAGATATAAGATTTTAGTTTTCAAAGTTTTGTTCTTTTCTCAAAATCTTAAAATCACTAACTAATTCATTAAAAGTATCATATAATTCATCAAAAGTAAAATCATCATTGGGGGTTTTAGAATTTACCTCATTTTTATCATTTGCCATAAAGCATATGTTGGCAACCTCTTTTGATCCTCTTCAGATGAAGACTCCTCGCTATTGCTTCAAGTTGCAACATAAGCTTTCTTCTTCTTTTTGTATCCCTTCTTTAGTTGAGGACATTCAGATCTAAAATGTCCTGGTTTCTTGCATTCATAACATATCAAGGGATCCTTTTCCTTGTCCTTATCCTTTTTTTTTTCTCTTTCTCCTTCCATTTTAATAACAGATTTTCTCTTGTGGAAGGGTCTTCTTCTTTGCATAAATTTTCTAAATTCCTTTGCAAGGAGAGCAGTCTCATCATCTTCTTCATCTTCTTCGCTGCTGCTCTTTCATTTTCTACAGCTTTGAGTGCTATTGTTCTTTTCTTTTTCACATCTTCCTCTTGATATTGCTTCATTGTAAGCTCATGGGTCATAAGGGATCCAAGTAGCTCTTCCAAAGGTGGAATATTCAAATCTTTGGCTTCTTGGATTGCTATCATTTTGGCTTCCCATGATCTTGGAAGAGACCTAAGAATTCAGAGTTAGTATAAATCTTACCAAGACTTTTAATGCATTCACAATATCAGTAAATCTAGTATACATGCATGTGATTGATTCATTTTGTTCCATACTGAAAAATTCATATTTATGCACCAAAATGTTAATTTTAGATTCTTTGACTTGGTTGGTACCCTCATGAGTAACTTCCAACCTATCCCAAATTTCTTTTGCGAATGCAAGTAGATATTCTATTGAATTCATTTGCATTCAAAGAATAGTATAAACATTCATGGCCTTAGCATTAAGCTGAGCCATTTTCCTATCATTTTCATTCCAATCCCTTTCGGCTTAGGAATAATAGTCCATCTACTATGTGTGTGGGTGTGCTAGGACCATTGATAATGACACTCCATAATTCATAGTCTAAAGCTTGAATGAAAATTCTCATTCTAGCTTTCCAATATGAATAATTTGTGCCATTAAACAAAGGAGGTCGATTTATGGATTGACCTTCAGAAAAAGATGATCCAGCTTGAGCTGCCATTTGGATCTTTAGCTCTTGATCGTTAGATCAAATTCTAAATGAGCACTAAGCTCTGATACCAATTGTTGGCCCAGATGGCAACCCAAGAGGGGGGGGTGAATTGGGTTCTTTTAAAATTTTACACTTAAAACCAATTTCTCAAGATAAGTGTGCATAAGTGAAGTGATGCAATAATGCTAAGCACAATATAGAAGAAGAGAGAGAGAAAGATAAACATGACAAACACACAAGGTTTATAGTGGTTCGGTGTTAGCCACACCTACGTTCACTCCCAAGCAACTTTTGGGTCCACACTATAATCACCCTAATTACAGCTGAGTTGTTTTGCAAGATCACAACTCAACTGTTGTTTTACATGGGGTCACAATGAACCCAGCTGGTTTTCACAGGTTCACCAGCACAAAACCTAACTCAAGCTAATCTTAGCTTGCCCGAGGTCAACTACCTCAACTAATTCAATCCCCCTGATTGAATTAGTAAACAAACAATTTAAATATGTTTACAGTAAATTAAAAGCTCCTCAAATGAGCAAATAAACAATATGAATAAACTAAGATTAGAAAAGCTTGTTTTGAAGCAATGTGAAGTTGAGCTTTTCTTCTTTTCCTCTTTTCTTCTGAATGGACTATCAAGATTTGAACTCCGATTATTGAACAAGGCTCGATGAAGAGAAGGTTAAAAATTTAGGGCTCTTGCTCTTCTTATTCAAAACGTTGGAAATCCTTCGGATTTGATCTTGGAAGGCTTTTAGATTTCTCTTCTATCTCTCAAAAACAATTAGGCTTTGACTCAAAGAATTTTCTCTTTAGAATTTCTTGATTTCTCTCTTTTTCTTCTCGTTTTTTTTCTTTTCTCTCATTCTCTATTTTTTGAACGGACGAAGCCTCTTTTTATGATCCTTCTTAATTCATGATTTGGTGAGAAATAACCATTGAAATATACTTGGATTAGTTCCTCACACAAAGAAATAGATCCGTTGGAGGGTATGTGAAGAAATGTGACCGTTGGAATCGACTCTGATAGATTTGAAAAATCGACTCTGACAGGTTGGAGTCGGCTCTAACTTTTCAGGTATTGGCTCTAAGTCGGGTTTCCAAAAATAGTAATAAAAAGTCTATCATGGAGTCGGCTCTGAGATTCCGTGGTGTCGACACATCGCGAGCTAGAGTCGTCTCTAATCTCTGAGGGTGTCGGCTCAACAATATCCCAAAAATGTGGTCTCTATTTCTCAGGTTAGAGTCAGCTCTAAATTTCCAGGTGTTGGCTCTAAATACTGACGCAGAAAATAGTTCTTTGTATCTCAGGTTAGAGTCGGCTCTAACTTTCAGGTGTTGGCTCTAAACCATGCCAAAAGTTTCAAACTATTCTGATACGCTCTGGAGTCGGCTCTAATAACTGTGGGTGTCAGCTCTAACTTCTGAACTTTAACATATACCAATAAAAACTGATTCAAACTGATTTTCTATATAAAATTTGAATGATTTACCTTTCTAAATTCCTAAAACATATGCCAATTACATTAGTAACATAAGGAATATACTCATGGCTTTTGTTAATCGTCAAAATCAATAAGTGGGTCAACAACCCCTTTTCTTTCTTAATGTTGGGCTCGACATTCGTCAGCATATTCGCGAGCTCAGGTAGAGATGTCTCCAGCTTGTTCATGTTGAAATTAAGAACAAACTGCGAATAGCTTGGAGGTAATGACTATAGAACCATGTCAATACTTAGTTCATGATCCATCACAAAACCCAATCGTGCCAACTTCTCAATCAGATTGATCATTTTCAGTACGTGGGCACCCACTGATGAATCCTTAGTCATTTTGCACTGAAACAACTCTTTAGAAGTTTGAAACCTCTCATATCGAGACTGTGCACCAAACAACTCTTGCAAGTGCATCAAAATCTCCTGAGCATTCATATGCTCATGTTGTTTCTAAAGATCAGATGACATCGAGGCCAACATCAAACATGTGACCATTTCTTCAGCATCTTTATACCGGTTGTATGCGACATGAACCTCAGTCAGAGCATCTACTGGTGGGACCTCCAGTGCAACCTCATCTAGGACAAATTTTTTTTTTTTCAGATCAAAGATCGATCCTTACATTCCTTAGCCAATCAGGGAAGTTGAGTCCAGTCAATTTGTTGGATTCTAAAATATTCCTAAGGTTGATATTTACACTCATGGTTTCTCTAATAACCTACATAAAATTGGAACGAGTCAATTACTATGAATACTAATCACCAACTTAATATGGTAATTCTATATTTTTAATTAAGTTGGTTTCTCCTACTATTTTATCAAGGTTAATAGCCTTCTCTATTCATCTCGAGAAATTGGCATTCAATTTTCTTAGTGGGCTAGGATCCTCATTTGAATTACCTTGACCTTGGCTTTGGCACAACAAATCTCGATAAGCCAAATTTGGTAGATTATCATCAATCACATGTAATGTGACTCCTATATCATTTAGGGGACATTGCCTTATCAATCACATCCATATGTGATCACCCTAAAGTTTGCCTCTAGATTAGACTGATCCTGACTTTGGCCAATTATGACAGCTAATCTAGTTAAGTCAACCCATTGTTCCACAATCAACTCCTCATAAGTACACTCGACCTCGGTTTTGGCACGACAAATCTCATGACCTAATGATTTTGTATCATGTGAACAATGGAAGGCTTATGACTTAATATTCGTGGAGGGATTTAGCGCATATAGGTCCCATCTACATCTACAACATTTGTACTATGCTAGGTTACATATCCTATATGTAAATTTTAGATTAATCTTTATTAACCTAAAATATATCATAAGATCAAATCTTATGATTTGGGATTCCTAATCAAATTAGGATCCCTGCCCACTATCTGATACAAAAACCCTAATCATGTGACCAGATCTATTGCTTCTATCCTGATTAACCTTATTAATCTAATCAATTAAGAGCTTTTCGAAACAATGGCCAGATTAGCTGATCAATGGGGTCCTATTTAGCATACCCTTCGATCCCATTGAATTGGTTTTCCTAGGCAACGAACGGATCAATTAAAAATTATGATCACACTTATCTTAGACACCAATGTATGTAAGCCTTATTGATCATACCAATATTGGGATCATAGGATCAAGCAAAGATGTGGTTAAGTCTAAGTTTTCTAAATCTTTATCATCTATTACATTTATGATAACTATAGATAGTGATCTTGTTACGGTATTATGATAATAATTCTTAATTTAAATTTTAAATCTTCTTATCATTAATTACATGTTATGACATATCGATTTCATATCCCATATAAATCCTAATGTCTCTAACAAACCCTAATCATATTCTTGTCATGATAAGATTTTAAATTTCATATTATTACATTTAATCACAATCTTATCTTGATCTAAATATCCAAACTAAGTTTTCAATGTTCATTATCATAAGAATCAGATCTTAATCATATCAATAATCATGTTAAAATTAAATCCTAAACATGATTTTTAGGATTTCAGCATATAGTATCTATCATGCATAAATAATAATTACTATTTTAACATAGCACATATATGATTAAATCTAAATTAATTATTGTTTATTATCATATAATAAATCTTTATATCTGATATCACATATCAAAGTACTCTATTTTAATATGATAATGAACATGCATAAATCTAAATAATATTATTTATCATCAAATAATAAATATTTTATTATATTTTAGATTTATTATCAATATATGAAAACTATTCAGGATTTTAAGCATAATAAAAACTCATATTATCAATCATATTGACTCAAGTATCCTATTAGATTAATGAATCTGTAGCCTAAGGTGGCTCTGATACCACTGTTGGGAATTATGTATTATAGATATGAATCAAATTCATGAAAACATAGCAGAAGATATAATACAAAAATCCTATATGCCCAAGATCCTTAGGAACAGATTTATTAAATTATAAATAAAATCTAAAATATTAGATTTATTCATACCTGAGTCATTTATCGATGTAGAAAAGGATAAAGCCGGTGAATCCTCTACCACTAGCCATCCACGTGTTCGGATGAAGACCTTCAAGGTATGAAGACAACACTTAGGGAGAGAGGGGTGCTAGTGCTTCTCGAATCCCCTTATAGAAATATTCAAAATAGAAGATATCTTCAAAGATCTAATCTTTTTCTTCTCATGCTTACTCTTCCTAAGAGGAAGGAACCATATTTATAGAGAGAGGGAGAGAAAGAAATGTTCCAAGGGAGAAGAAAAGACCTCTTTTCATGGTAGCATCATGGTAATGTTAATCCAAGGAAACAGAAGAGACCTTTTTCATAGTAACGTCATGGTAACGTTAATCCAAGGAATTAGAAGAAACTCCCATTCTCATGGTAACATTAATCCAAGTGTCACAATCTCAACCTTTGAAATTAGGAGTTAGTTATCTCATAACTACATGCCCCAATCTGTACGTGTTCATTATCGAACCGTAGAGATTCATCATGCCTCATCCCATGGGCATGATTCCATCTTCACATGGCTGAGATTTTTCATCTATACCTGAATAATCAGAGTCATCTATCACATGGATCAAGTCATATTTGGGTATCCAATTATTTATTCATCATATGCACAAATAATTTCTCCTTAACATTTCTTCTACTATAATGGATCATATCCATTATTATTATCTTCTTTAAATTGGGTCTTACCCAATTATTTAATTGATCATCTTATCTGAATTAAATCTAATTTAATTTTTATTTTAATTCATCCAAAATTCTTCTTAATACATGTGACCCATTAGGCCCTTTAACATATTGGCAATAATTATGTCCTAATCACAAACCCTAGGAATAATTGGACAACTCTTTGTCCAAGTCAACAACATGATTATAGATCATGAGAGGCCTCTAGCAAAGAATCATGACCACCCAACTGCTAAAGGTTTTGTTGATGTGACCATCAACAACACCTGTCCATGAACATTTACCGTATGATCAAATCCTTTCGTCACATATCCCAGATCAATCAGTGGTATGAAATATGTCAACCCTGTAATTGATCTTTGTTTACTTGATCTCAGAAAAAATTAACTCATATGAATTAGAACTTTGAAACCATTTCGAATTCCAACTCAACCTTGCAAGGATTTAACAATCCATTTAATCCATCAAGTGGCCATGGGATATAACCCTTTCTATCAAGGGAGACGAATCCTGTCTTGATCAAACACCATCTTCATATGCTTTATGTCATACCCAACTGACACCATATTTGCCACATGTGGCTAGACCGACGTTTGGATATCGTCAAAGCATGACATTCCACACATGAGATGCAATGAAGATCTCAAGTCAAAGGATCACTCACACCACCGTTATTAGAGATCAACCATCGATACTATATAGAATATCCATATAGAATCTCTGTACGGGTCATCCAATGCATCGTTACAATAATAAGTATCCACATACCTATCCAAGTATCTTCATACTTCAGCTTGTGAAATCAGCTGCTCACCCCAAGGGCGAGAATATGCAATGTGTGCCAATCTCACAGTGTTTGATGGTGTCCAGTCCCATCTACACATCGACTAGGAAAGTTTAAAGAATCAAACCATAACGTGCAATTTGGATCTCACAATTTGTAATCTCTATTACAAATTTCATATGCACGGTTCACATTCTTTTGGACTTTATCTCACAGACAAATATATCAAATAAAAGACATCTGGATAGATAAATAAATTATTTTATTTCATTTATATTCATAGAATGTATACAGCATTCAAACCAATTTGATTTAGGGCATACACTAACAGTCACAACCCTAATCCTGTGTGGTGGTGGAGTCTCCACAAATGGAACCCTAATATAGCATCAAATGAAACGAATCCCATTAGAGAACAAAACTACGGTTGGAAAAATAAAATTTGAGTTTTGGTATTAAGGGTTTGTTTTAGGAAATGGTAGGAAGTGAATTAGGAGGAAAAAAAGATAAATTTTTAGTTTTATATTAAACTACATCTTAATTAAAAATATGGTCTTTTTATATTATAAGATAATATAAGACTATATCTTAATTAAAAATAAAGACTTTTTATATTATAAGATAATAAAAGACTACACCTTAATTAAAAATATAATCTTTTTATAATATAAAAAAAATATAAGACTACATTTTTAATTTTAGATGTAGTCTTTTAATTTGTAAAAAATTATGAAAATGTAGTCTAAAATATTAGACTACATTTTTTACTAAAAACGTAGTCTTTTTTCTAAAACCTACTTTAGTCTATCTAACTTTTTGTAGTAGTGATTTTAAGAATACGAGTATTTTCAGATAATATATATGTTTTGACATATGAAAACATAAAATTCATGATATGCTAAGGGTTTTGTTGATGTTGTCATCAACAATACTTATCCATGAATAGTTACTGTATGATTTAATCCCTTCGTCACATATCCCAGATCAATCAGTGGCATGGAATGTGTCAACCCTATAATTGATCTTTGTTTACTTGATCTAAAAAAATTGACTCACATGAATTGAAACTTTGAAACCATTTCAAATTCCAACTCAACCTTGTAAGAATTTAATAGTCAATTCTATCTATCAAGTGGCCATGGGATATGACCCTCTCTATCAAGAAAGATGAATCCTATCTTGATCAAACATCATCTTCATGTGCTTCATGTCATACCCAACTGATACCATATTTGCCATCCGTGGCTAGAGTGATGTTTGCATATCGTCAAAGCATGACCTTCCACACATGAGGTACAATAAAGATTTCAAGTCAAAGGATCACTCGCACCATCGTCATCAGAGATCAACCATCAACACTATATAGAATATCCATATGAGATCTTTGTGTGGGTCATCCAATGCATCGTTAGAATAACGAGCATCCACATACCTATCCAAGTATCTTCATACTTCAACTTACAAGATCAGCTGCTCACCATAAGGATGAAGATATGCAATGTATGCTAGTCTCATAGCATTCGATAGTACCCAGTCCCGTCCTTGCTTCGACTAGGAAAATTTAAAGAATTGAACCACAATATGCAATTTTGGATATCATAATTTATAATCTCTATTACATATTTCATATGCACAGTTCACATTCTTTTGGGCTTTTTCTCATAGGTAAAATATATCCAAATACATTTATAAGAAAAATACCTGGATAGATAAAGAAACCAATAAATTTGATTTGCATTCATAATGAAATGTGTACAAACTAGCATCCAATCCGATTGGATTTAGGGCACACACTAACATATCGTTCAATTATAAAATAAGGAGAGGGTAAGAAAAGAAAAGAAATGAAGAGAGAGAAGACAAGAAGGAAAATGTTAATACTTGTCCTACTCAATGAATTCCACCCATGTATGGAATATTAATGACCCCTACCCCAAACTAATGCAAATGTGAGAGACTCTCTCCCATCACATGGCCATTGCAGTTGACAAATTTGGTCACCACGATTGATGTTGCATCCCCAGTGCCTTTCTGGATCCGTTATATTTGACAACATGGATGGTATAAGCTATACCAGGCCAATCAATGAGCACATTATTGACGTGCAAGTGGGAACCATGATTAATTTGGTATGCTATCCATGTGGTACGTTAGATACCTAAGAATGGCTCTGATTTTCTCATCTAAACTAACATGGCTCTTTGTGATGCAAACAGAGCTAAACTCAAGCATGATTAGCATTCTCGTAATCCTTTGTCTCTTCCAAACGAGCCATCTTGTCAGATTTGTAATTTTAGTATACTTTTCTATTTGTAGGCGCATGATTTCTACCCATTCTTGGAGGCCAACTTGTCAGATTCGTAATCTCAACATACTTTTCTATTTGTAAGCGCACATATTTTAGCTATTCTTGAAGGCCAACTTGTCATATTGTAATCTCGACATACTTTTCTATTTGTGGGTGCACGTTTTCTAGCCATTCTTGAAGGCCAACTTGCCAGATTGTAATCTTAGCATACTTTCCTATTTGTGGGCCCATGTTTTCTAGCTATTCTTGGAGGCCAACTTGCTAGATTGTAATCTTGGCATACTTTTCTATTTGTGAGCGCACATTTTTTAGCCATTCTTGAAGGCCAACTTGTCAAATTCATAATCTCGGCATACCTTCTTATTTGTGAGTGCCATATATGTAATTTATGGGCATCTTTTAAGGGATGACATTTTTAGTTACCTTATCTTTTATTTTTAAATAGTTTAAGCTATTTTTAGGGATTAATTTCAGTTTTGAAAACACCATTATGGATTTTTTCAAATTAGCAGGCTTGACTCCTATATAGTGTAAACCCTTCGGTTTTATTTAAAGAGATTATCAAAGATGGAGAGATTAAAGATGTAGAGATCATTACGAAAGTGTTCTTCTTATTTTCTTGAGAAGACTCTTGAACTTATCAAGTTAATTCTTGTGGCGTTCAAACAACCGACTTATCATCTAGAGTTCTTGAGCGTTCTTGAGATTCTAGGGGTGGCATCTTCTTATCCGTAGTCCTTGATTCTTATCTTGCTAGGTAATAGGTCAGGGCTCAACAAACTTGTGCTTTAAACATATGAGGGTTTGATTCTAGATTTGGTATCGGGTTTTATCACCTTATCGGTGAGGTTCATATCATTTGGTATCAGTGCTTTGGTTCTAAGGCAAGTTTTGGCTCAACAAACATGTGCTTTGAAGATTTTTGGGGTTTGATTCCAAATTTGGTATCGGGTTTCATCATCTTATCAGCGATGTTCAAATCATTTGGTATTAGTGCTTTGGTTTTAAGGTAGGTTTGGCTCAACAACTTGTCCTTAAAGATTCTAGGGTTCGATTCTAGATTTGATATTAGGTTCCATAGCTGTTCGCATAAAATAATCTGCAAGTGTATAGAATCGTAACAAGTAGTAAAGTATTTTTAGAAAATGGATGTCAAACCCATAGAGATTAATTATGTTATTAAATACCAAAATTAACTAAATTATTTACTATTTAAAAATCAAATATAAAGGAACATTCTATTATCTAAATTAAATAAAGATACTTAATCTAAAAATTAACATAGCGTAAAAATCTAAACGTGTAAAAATATGATAAGAATGGATATAGAGCGATTGATTTTGTTGCCATGGATATCCGTTCTCCGACTCGGGTGTGCTCCGGCTTCGGGTCCAGATGTCGTTCTCGTTGCCCAGAATGGAACCTGCAAGACAGTCCGCATGCAGAGGCTGTTTTGGGGGTTGCCCTCTGCAGAGGACCCTCTGATGCCCAAGTTAGTGGAGATTCACAGCAAGCAGATATGAGGAGAAGACTCTCATAGAAGATTTTCCCTTAGATGGGTGCTCTCTCGAGAGCTCCGAGCTCTGTAGGAGCTTTAATGGAGTATTCTCAGTATGAGAGCCAGTGAATGAGTGCGTACTTGAGAGATTCGAGGGCTATGACATTTATAGGTGATCACCTGATTCCTTGGGTGCATCGCGGGGGGTCTGAAAGCTGTTGAGATTCGAAACGGATTTGAATCAAGTTTGTTACGAGGTTAGTAGGATCCATATCTTGTCAGTTAGAGGATCGATGGCCAGAAGAGCTGTAGGTTCTAGGCCACTCCCATGGTCCTTAGGCTACTTCTGGCATGATTTTCTGTTTGGAATCTTATTCAGCTATAGTGAATTCGAACTCTCCCGCGCCGGATTCCGCAGAGGTATTCAAGTGCCTCGGTCCGACAGAGGCAAGGGACAACTTAGTTTTTCGAGGTACAGGATGGCTCGGGCTGCCAAAGTATGAAGATAGCTCGGGCTACCAATGTATGAAGATAGCTTGGGCTACTAAGGTATAAGGACGGTTCGGGCTGTCGAGGTATGAGGATGACTCGGGTTGCTGAGGTATGAGGATAGTTTGGGTTATCGGGATGACCTGACCCTGCCAAGGGCGATTGGGCTTCGCTTCCTAGTAGATGTGACAGCTGGCCGACAGGATGTTGGGATTGGACTTGACCCATTGTCGATGTGTGCGGGTATTAATGCAATGATAATTTTACCCCTCATCATATGCCCCCCACTCCCTAATCTAAAGTGTAACTTCGGATGTAGGGAGTAGAGTTCTGAAATAATCTCATTCAGGGGGATTCGAAGGGGTAGGCAATGATAATCTCATAAATGACAGGTCGTTGTTTCGTCATCATTTTTCACCGCAACACGAGGAGGAAACACCTCGTTTCCAGCAGGCCGCTATCGTGGGGTCCCACATGGCAAGGCCCCTACATTTTTGGCACCTATATCGAAAGTTTTAGCGCCTCGGGCTTTCCTTTTGGAGTAATATTTAAAGAGGGCTAGGGCGACATTCCTTCTCCAATGCCTTCTCATCCCCATCGTAGAGATTTTTCATTTCTCCCTAAACCCTCGCCGGCTCATTCGTGTTTCACCTCTCAATATGTTAATATGAAGGGTCCGAGCGATGTTGCCTCAGAGATAACCCTTGAGGACTTGGATCGAATCCGCTGCCGTTACAGGGTTCATCGGGACATGTCCCTATGGGTTTTGAAAGCCGAGCATAGGGTCTCGATGGAGTTAAGCCGTGGGGTTTTTCTTCTACGAGGAGAGCCTGAGGGCAGGTCTCCAGTTCCCTCTTCACCCACTAGTACAGAAGGTAATGAGGTTCTACAATATATGTCCAACAATGGTGGCCCCTAATAACTGGTGCAATCTCATCAGGTTCATCTCGCTGTGTAGCCGTGTTGGGGTGACTGCGACCCTTCCCATATTCCGAGTCTGCTACAATATGATTTCTGGGAGAAGCTCTAAGTGGCCTTATATTGATCCCCGAAAGTCATTCAAAATGATTTCAGATAATCCATCTTCAATACAAGAGTGAAAGTCTTGATTTTTCATCGTCGAGAGGAACTTGGTTCAAATTTTCCGAGAACATGGGCGAGTTATGTGAAAGATCCGGAGGCGCGCTCGGAGTTGTCCGAGCAGAAGAAGAGGGATTTAGTAACCCTCCGCAGTGGTTGGTGTTATTTGCCAGTGCCCTGTTATCAGAGGATGCCCTTTTTGCCGCCGAGCTTAGCTTTGTTGACCCCCAAGATGAGTCTTTTCCCCTTTGCTCTGTCGGTCGATATGCTCAAGCAACTCTATTTCCATTCAACTGAATGTTTCCCATGTTTTCAGCTAAGAGGTCGGCATTCGTGGGCCAAATACAGAAAGAGCTAGGCAAGTGCCATAGGGGCTCCAGTTCTACGGACAAGCATAGGCCGGAAAAGAGATCCCGTCCCTACGGGTCTCGCCCGAAGGAATCAAAGAAAGATGGCATTGGTCGCCATTCCTTCACCCGAAGAGGGGGAAGTGGGAGTGTCGGCTGTGGTTGATGAGCCCTCCCCATCAAAGGGGGGCATGGTAGTGGAGAAGGAGGCAGTTATTGGAGGAAGCTTGGGGGAGTTACTAAAGTTTCTCCCCTCCAAATAGTGGCTGTGTCAGACGATGCCGAGGAGATGTTGTCAACTCGTCTAGCCACTCTCTTGCTTGAGGGGGATCAACCTCATTCACTAGAGGTTGGCAGCCCTATGATGCTGCGTGCTGACGGGAAGAGGCCCTGCTTTGGCTGAGGGGTCAGAAGAGGCAGTTGCGGCTACCGAAGCTCACGTGGAGCCACCTGTTGAACGGTCGGTGGAGGCCGAGGGACCTCCCGCCGGAGGGCTTTCCCCCGTGGCACTAGGGGGTGCCGTGGAGGGAACCGAGGCTTGGGTGGAGTCCGCTGGGGATGAAGCAATGCTTGGAAAGGAGGAGGAAGAAGAAGAAGAAGAGGAACCACCGAGCAAGGGGGTGCTCGGACCGAGGTTCCTTCAGCCGGGGCCAAAGCATCTAAGGCCCCGCAGGTTAAATTCTAGTGGAGGAGGCCAAACGGATGGCGGCTCCTCAGGTTGAAGTTACTCAGGCTGATCCTTCGGTCGTAAGTTCTCTTATTCTTGGCCCAAAAGTGGAAAATATGTTTGCCACTTTGATGTGGTCTGTGCTGCATGCAGGAGAAGGTTCCTCGGTGGATGAGCCCACCGTAGAGGACATCATCGAGGCGGCTTTCGGGCAGTTCGGGGCATCGAAGGATGTCTACCTTCTCCCTGAGATCAGTAGCCCTGCCCTTATGAAGATCGCCACAAACTACGCCTCTCGAGTAAGTCATTGTATTCGAGTGGTAATTCTTTGTTGGCTAGTTCGACCATATTTTCTTACTTGTTTCTTTTTCTGCAGAAAGCCTTAATTATGAGGGCGTTGAATTAGCGCTTGAATTTGGCCATGGGGGCCTGCGCTCAAGCCAGGAGGGAGGCCGCCGATCTTCGGGCAAGGGTGGATTCGACCAGCAGGCTTTCTCGGGCCTTGTCATCTGTCCAGGGGGACCTCGAGAAAACAAGCAAGTCCTACCGGGCTACCGCTGAGAGAGCCTCTCGGCTCAAGGCTCAAGTCAAAGAGCTCTAGGGCTTCCATGAGCAATCGGATTTGGAGTTATCATAGATCAATCCAAGCATGCTGATGAAGTCAACACTATGCGGCAGCGTTTTGACGACAGGTGGGGCGAGCTGAAGAATAGCTACGCCAAAGAGAAAGATAACTGGAGCAAAAGGCTCGATGAGGAGGAGTGCAGGTACCAGCAACAGTAAGACCAGCTTGTTGGCCTGAACAGGAGGCTCGCTAATAGGGAAGATCAGCTAAAATGGCAGCACGATCAAATTGCCAAACTTACCGCTGATCTTGAACAATCTCGGCGGGAGATTGAGGACAAACAGTCCCGGATTAATGACCTCAAGGAGGGTCTCTAGTAGAATAAAGTGGCCAAATTGAGGGCCCTAGAAAAGGTTCATGAGCTGAACGAAAGAATAGCTGGCGAGAGGAAGAGGTATGATGTTTTCTTACTTGCTTATTTCTAGTGTCTCTTCCTTCAGCTATAATCTCACATGATCCGGTATTTGCAGATGGGAAGAATCGGGCTTGAGGCTCAGGACCAATTCAAGGCATTGAGAGCGAAGTTGGCCTCGAGCTGCCAGATGAATTCCGAACTTGGGGGTCAGTTGGCCAAAGCTAACAGACAGATTTCCTTGGCCGTGGACGAGTATAGAGTTTGCTCAATTTTTGGAGGAGCACAAGGTGGCTTATGCCGACGCATTTCGTTTTGGCGAAGAGGAGACTCGGTCGAAGATCTCTCAAGTTTACCCCGTGTTAGATCTATCTTTTCTGGAAGCCGAGCTTTACGATACCCGTACCCCAAGGGCCGAAGAAGCTGAATATGAGAATATTTCAGACATCGATCTCGAGACTATTCTGGGTACTGATGAGGCCATGGCTCCAAAGGGGTGTTCCCAGCCTGCCGCCGAGGATCTGAGGCTACCCCTCCATTCATATTTGAAGCAGGTGAACCAAGTCAAATCTCTCCGGATGTTATCGAGGGGCTCCTAAAACTGATTTGAACCATGATTCTTAAGGGTTGCTCATGTTTTTTGCTTTTTCAACTTGTAACTTGATCAGAACTCAATGAATGAATCTTTTGTCTCCTTCTGCTTGTCTTATTTCTTCAGTCATCATTTTCCAAACAATCTTTTTGTCAGAAGTTCTTTCCGATGGCAAACGAACGAATCGTGTTTTAGTGTTGGATTGCTCCTAGGAGTTCCGAATTGAATATTCCACTTAATCGAAGCTGGATTAACTAATTTTGCTGATGTATGAACTATCTGGTTTGTCATGGAATACTATTTCGGCTTCGCCCGAAGCAAGTTGAATAGTTTGAAATGCGTAAGGCAACTTGATTTACCAAGGCATAAGATAGCTCGGCTCGAAATGATCGAAACCAGCGGAAATACCTCGGTTGGAGCTGAGGTTGGGCAGATAGTTCGGTCTATCCGAGGTAAGAAATTGGCTTACTTTTTGCCAAGGTAAACGAAACGGCTTTGTGGTTTGCCAAGGGGCACCTTGTCTTTTTCCTAGGGCAGTTATCCCGTTGGCCTTTTCCAACATAAGTCCCTTTAGCGTACGCGTTAAGTATTCGATTGTCATTGAACGGCGTCATTTTCAAAAAGGGATTCCCTAGGTCTGTTCATATCTCAAGGACCTGCAGATGGTTTTTTGCATTTAAGGTTCTTGATTCGAGATCAGAAGGAGATCTTCCATCTTTCGTCACGACCTGGGAGGCATGCTCGGCGCACTTTGGGATGCACCCTTTTTTCTTAGCACGCCACGCGGCAGCATGACCATGGAATTTCAAATTCCGAGGTTTCCTTCTTTAATGGTTGCTCCCGGTTTGCCTACCTATAAAAAGGGGAGAGCGGACTGTGCTTGGGCACCTCCCGAAACCTTCTTTTTCTATGAGTTATGGAGATTTTAATGGCGTCTGTTTCATTGAGGTCAAGAGTGGAGAGATTGAGCTTCCCTTTTAAAAGTTGGTTCATCCCAGATAGCTGGGGTGATGGAGGAGTTGCTGAAGAGCAAGTCATCCTCAAGGGAGGAGTCCCGGGAGTCATATGGAGAGCGCATGGGGATGGTTACAGGGGTCATACCGGGAGCACATGCTCCTTGTATGGTTTCTTTGATATGTCCTGGGGCCTCACAAACCGCTGGAAATGCAAACATCTAGGGCCCTATGGCTTACGTGGATTTTCCTCCCCCCTCAGTTTGGATCTCTTAGTTCATTCGTCTGAGGGATCCTTCTCAACGAAGAAGGAGGTGGGTAGTGCTGGTCTCCTGTCTATGCTGTTGGGCAGCGGCTAGCAGCCCAGCATCCCACTCGGGGTAGAAGTCCTCAGCATCAGCATCCATAGGTCTTCGGCCTAGTTAGGATCCCTTAATTCATCCATCCAAGGGATCCGTGGATGGCCTACTTTGCTATCAACCAGCGACTCAACAGAGCTAGCTGGTTTCTCTGATTTCTTGGGTCGAATGCAGAAACATCATTATCCACCGAAGTTGCTCGAACGAGCTTTTATTTTATTTGTCTTTATTTCCTATGCTATGATGTACTTGTAATGCCTCTCAGGAGGTTGTAATTTTTGTCAATAAAGAAAGTTTTTACTCTTTCTTCTTCGAATACTTATTTCTTTTTCCAATGTGGTTGTGTTGAGAGTTGTTTTACTTATATTATGCTTTCTGGTTCGTAGCATAGTTTGCAAGTTTCTAGCAGCGCTTTTGCTACTTCACTTTCGTTAGGTATTTTAATGATATTTCATCCTCTACGGAGGAAGCGTTCATCTCTGTTTAGGTCAGAGGGAGGGGGCCTGGGCGGCCTTGTTAACTTGTCATGTAGACATGATCCTACTCGAGGGATGGAGTAGGTTTTTCTTTGAAGAGAAATAACTCACATAATCTTGTTGGTGAGCAAAGAAAAGTTACTTACCTCCACCGAGGTATGATAGGACATCTTAGTCATGCTAAAGCATCGGAGAAATCACCCGATTAGACCGATGCTCTAGATATTATTCAGAGATATCACTCAGATCAGCCAATGCTTTAGATATTATTCAGAGAAATCATTCGGTTTGACCGAGGCTTCAGATATTATTCAAAGAAATCATTTGGTTCGGCCGAGGCTTTAGATATTATTCAAACATATCACTTAGTTGGCCAAGGCTTCAGATAATATTCAGAGACACATCCCTCGATTCCAAGGATTCAGATAATATTCAAAGACACATCCCTCGGTTTGGCCGAGGCTTCAGATATTATTTAGAGAAATTACTTGGTTCGGCCGAGGCTTCAGATATTATTCAAAGAAATCACTCGGTTTGGCCAAGGCTTCAGATAATATTCAGAGACACATCACTCGGTTTGGTTGAGGCTTCAGATATTTTTCAGAGAAATCACTCGGTTTGACCAAGGCTTCAGATATTATTCAAAGAAATCACTCGGTTTGGCCGAGGCTTCAGATAATATTCAGAGACACATCACTCAGTTCGGTCGAGGCTTCAGATATTATTCAGAGAAATCACTCGGTTTGGCCGGGCTTTAGATACTATTCAAAGATATCACTCGGTTTGACCGAGGTTTCAAAGATTATATGTTACATGGCGCTGCCAAGGTACGGAGATATCACTCGGCTCGGCTGAGGCTTCAAAGATTATATTTTACTTGGCACTGCCAAGGTACAAAGATATCACTCGGCTCGATCGAGGCTTCAAAGATTATATTTTACTTGGTGCTGCCAAGGTATGGAGATATCACTCAGCTCAATCGAGGCTTCAAAGATTATATTTACTTGGCGCTGCCAAGGTACGGAGATTCACTTGGCTCGGCCGAGGCTTCAAAGATTATATTTTACTTGGCGCTGCCAAGGTACGAAGATTGCTCGGCCCGGCCAAGGATTTAAAAGGATTATATTTTACTTGGTGGTGCCAAGGTATGGAGATCGCTCGGCCCGGCTGAGAATTTAAAAAGATTATATTTTACTTGGCGCTATCAAGGTACGAAGATCGCTTGGCCCAGCCGAGGATTTAAAAAGATTATATTTTACTTGGCACTGCCAAGGTACGGAGATATCACTCAGCTCGGTCGAGGCTTCAAAGATTATATTTTACTTGGCGCTGCCAAGGTACGGAGATATCACTTGGCCCAGCCGAGGCTTCAAAGATTATATTTTACTTGGCGCTGCCAAGGTACGGAGATATCACTCGGCTCGACTGAGGCTTCAAAGATTATATTTTATATGGCACTGCCAAGGTACGGAGATCACTCGGCCCAACCTAGGATTTGAAAAGATTATATTTTACTTGGTGCTGCTAAGGTACGGAGATCGCTTGGCCCGGCCGAGGATTTAAAAAGATTATATTTTACTTGGCGCTGCCAAGGTTCGAAGATCGCTCGGCCTGGCCGAGGATTTAAAAAGATTATATTTTACTTGGTGCTGCCAAGGTACGGAGATATCACTCGGCTCGACCGAGGCTTCAAATATTATATTATACTTGGCATTGCCAAAGTACGGAGATATCACTCAGCTCGGTCGAGGCTTCAAAGATTATATTTTACTTGGCACTGCCATGGTACGTAGATATCACTCGGCTCGGCCGAGGCTTCAAAGATTATATTTTATTGGCACTTCCAAGATACAGAGATCGCTCAGCCCGGCTGAGGATATAATATGTAGCAAAACCTGCTTCTCATTGTAGCTTTCAAGGAGAATAAAAATAAAAATTTTGCGAATATTTGAAAGTTAAATTTAATTCAATGGACATAGTAAGTTTAGTAAGGGCATACTTTTACTGATGATAGGCACGGAGATTATCCGAATTTCACATTCGGGGAATAGATTTTCCATTCAGATCTTGGAGTTTATAGGTGCCGGGTCTGATTACCTCTATAACTTGGTAGGGACCTTCCCAATTCAGGGACAGCTTCCCTTGCTCCAATGGCTTTGAGACGGATGCCTTCTGAAGCACCAGATCACCTGGGAGGAAAGACTTCCCTTTGACTCTGGTGGAGTGATAGCGGTCTATTCTTTGTTGATAGGCGACCATCCGGATTCGGGCTTTCTCCCTGACTTCTTCTATTAAATCAAGATTGGTTCGGAGTTGCTCATCATTGGATTCCTCCTAATAGCCTTCCACGCAAGGGGATGGGAGTCCAACCTCCACCGGAATGACAACTTCTGTGCTGAAAGTCATCTTAAATGGAGTTTGCCCTATGGGTACCCTTTCAATGGTTCGGTAGGCCCACAGCACGTGGTGGAGCTCTTCTGCCCACCTGCCTCGCGCTCGGTTGAGCTGAGCTTTAATTCCTATAGGAGAGTTCGGTTGGTTACCTTGGCCTCTCCATTGGATTGAGGATGTCCGATCGATGTCAGGCGATGAAGAATGCTATAAAACTCGCAGAATTCCCAGAATTTGGGATTGTCGAATTGCTTCCCGTTGTTGGTGATGATGGTGTGGGGAAGGCCGAAACGACATATGATGGACCTCCATACGAAGTCTTTAGCTTGAGCTTCGGTTATTTGGGCGACTGCTTCGGCTTCAACCTACTTGGTGAAATAATCAATTACAACAAACAAGAACTTCCTTTGCCCTGTTGCGAGGGGGAAAGGGCCAAGGATATCCATCCCCCATTTGGCGAAAGGCCAAGGGGATGATATGGAAGTCAGGTGAGCAGAGGGGAGCCTCTGGACATTTGAGTATCGTTGGCATGAATCACATGCTCGAACAGGTCATCAGCATCCTTCTGCATCGTTGGCCAATAATATCCCTGGCGTAGCACCTTATGGCATAGGGCCTGACCGCCAAGATGATTGTCGCAGATGCCTTCGTGAACTTCTCAAAGAGCATAATCGGCCTTCGACAGTCGGAGGTATTTGAGCAACGGCATAGAGAAGGATCGCTTATACAGTCGATCATCAACTAAGACATAATGAGATGATTGCATTTTTAACCTTCTTGCTTCTTTTCTGTCAGCGGGCATCAACCCTTCTTTAAGATATTTGTGCAGGGGATCTATCCAAGATGGTTCGGCATCGACCTGCATCATCTGACCAGCATCGGCAATGCTGGATTTCTCCAGGACTTTTAGGTGGAATTTTCACTCAAGGTCCATTGAGTCCATAGTCGCCAAGCAGGATAAGAGGTCGGCGTGCGCATTTTCAGCCCTTGGGACCTGAATAATTTTAAATTTAGCAAAACGGAGGATAGATTGCACACCTTTTAGAGATACCAAATCATGTTCGGCTCTCGAGCTTCGAATTCTCCTTGCACCTAGCCCGCTACTAACTGAGAGTCGGTGTAGGCATTTAGTTTTTCAACTTTAAGCTCGTGAAGATGCAGAGTCCGACAAGCAGGGCTTCATACTCTGCTTCATTGTTTGAAGCTGGAAAGGAGAAATTGATACCATATTCGAAAGTTGCCCCTTTCGGACTGGTGAGGACCAGTCCGGCACCCGAACCACTCGCGCTTAAGGATCCATTGGCATGGAGCAACCACGGGGCGCTATGCTTTGGTTGTCCAGGGGTATCCGAAGCAGAGCCATCTTCAGGTATGGTGCATTCAAGGAGGAAATCTGCTAAACCTAAGCTTTGATGGCTGGATGAGGTTGATATTGAATGTCATATTCACTCAATTCAATAGCCCATTTGGTCATTCTCCCTGATGCTTCTGGGTGATGGATAATTGCCTTGATGGGTTGATCGATCAAGACTGTGATGGTATGTGCTTGAAAATATGGTCACAGCTTTCGGACCGATGTTAGCAGGGCCAGAACCATTTTCTCGACTCGAGTGTATCTCGTTTCGGCGTCTTTGAGTAATTTGCTAACATAATAAATAGGCTTTTGGGCTTTATTCTCCTCTCTGATCAGCATCGAGCCAACAGCATTTTCAGAGACCGCCAAGTATAAATTTAGTGTTTTCCCTAATTTCGGGCTACTGAGGAGAGGTGGTGAGCCGAGGTATTTCTTGAGATCTTCAAAGGACTTCTGGCAATCTGGGGTCCATTGGAAGTTTTTGGCCGACCGAAGCACTTTGAAGAAGGGAAGGCATTTTCAGTTGACCGAGCAATGAAGCGGGTGAGGGCCGCTATTCTTTCGGTAAGGTGTTGCATATCTTTGATTGACCCCAGAGGGGCCATCTGCCGTAGGGCCTAGGATCTTCTAGGGATTTGCTTCGATGCCTCGCTGAGAGACTATGAAGCCTAGGAATTTTCCATAGTTAACCCCGAAAGCACACTTAGTAGGGTTGTGCTTCATTTGGTATTTTCGAAGTGTTGCAAAGCTTTCTGCGAGGTCCTCAACATGTTGGGATGCCTCCTTACTCTTCACCAGCATATCATCAATATATACCTCCATGTTCCGGCCAATTTGCTCATTGAAGACTTTATTGACAGCCTTTGGTATGTGGCACCTGCATTTTTTAAACCAAAGGGCATAACTCGGTAACAATAAATACCTCGGTTGGTGATGAAAGCAGTTTTTTCCTCATCCTCGGGCGCCATTCGGATCTGGTTGTAGCCCGAATAGGCATCCATAAAAGTCAGCATTTGGTGGCCCGAAGTCGAGTCTACAAGCTGGTTGATCCGAGGAAGAGGGAAGCTATCCTTTGGGCAAGCCTTGTTGAGGTCAGTAACATCAATGCAAATCCTCCATTTACTGTTTGATTTCTTCACCTTGACTACATTCGCCAGTCAATCAGGATAATTGACTTCCTAGATGAAGTTGGCTTTGATGAGCTTGTCCACCTCCTCTTCGATGGCTTTTTGGCGCTCGGAGGCGAAGCACCTTTTCTTCTACTTAACCAGCCGAATGTCTCGTCCACGCTGAGGCGGTGGACCAGGACGTCTGGGCTGATCCCAGGCATATCCATGTGGACATGCGAAGATATCAGCGTTCTTCCAAAGGAATTCAATCAACTCTTGCCAAAGCTTGCTCTCCAGCTAGGACCCAACCTTTATGGTTCGGTCAGGCTGAGCTTCGTCAAGCGGTACTTCCTCTAATTCTTTGGCCAGCTCTCCTCGTTGCTCGGCAAAATCTTCTCAAGCATCTAGCCCATCCACCTCGGGCTTCCTGGATTGAAGATCGGCAACAAAGCAATGCCGAGCTATAATTTGGCTCCCCCGAATGACTCCCACTCCCCATTCGGTGGGAAACTTCATGGCGAGATGGAGGATGGAGATAATGGCTTTGAGAGACACTTGTCCTGGCCTGCCAAGGATGGCATTATAAGGAGACTAAAGCTTGGTTACAAGGAAATCCATGAGCATAGTAGCCACACGGGGCCAAGTGCCGGCTCGGACTGTCAGGGTAATAACCCCTCGAGGACTATGGAGTCACCTGTGAAACCCACTAGAGTGGACTCCACGGTCCAGAGGCTTTCTACCCAAAATTTGAATCTCACAAAGGCATCAAAATACAAAATATTAACGGAGCTTCCACTATCATTAAAATGCAGTGTACATCATAATTGTCCATGTTCAAGGACACAACCAGAGCATAATCATTGGGGTATTGCACCTTCCGAAGATCTTCATCAGAAAAAGTGAGCTCATCGACCCAAGCCTTCTTTGGTGGGTTTTTCTCCTTGCCTAGCCAAGAAGATGAGGAATCGGCTGCCGCTATCATATTAACATTACCGATGATCGAAGGATTTGGCAGAAGGAGGTGGTGAGGCTCGGGCTGACGATTCTCTTCATTGTTTGGCTCAGGGGGTCCTTTGAATCGGTCTAGTCTATCCCGTCGGATCAAACACTCAATCTTATTCTAGAGCTGCCAACAGTCCTCGATGTCATGCCCATAGTCCCGATGGAAGCGGCAGTACTTAATCACATCCCTCCGAGTGGCATTACCTCGGAGAGGAGGAGGCCAAGGAATCTGGTGCTCGATCTCCATCAGGATTTGCGCTCTCAGCGCGATGAGAGGAGTGTAGTGGTCGAACCTTCGAGCTGGACTCTGGGTTCTATCTCAAGGCAGTGGCAGAGGAGCTCTCTAGCAGCGAGGGGGCTTGCATGGCACTAGGCTCGATGCTTTTTCGAGCCCTTTGCCTCTTTCTTCTTCAACTGCTCGGCTCGAGCAGACCTCCTTGATTCTTCAACCCTGACGTACTTATCCGCTAGGGACATCATGTCTGAGAGGCTCTTCGGGTAGTTATCCTCCAGAGCTAAGTAGAAGTCTTCCTCCTTCGACACCCCTCTAGTCAAGGTAGATATGGCTACCTCGTGGTTGAGATGGTCGACTTCCAGGAGGGCCATATTAAAGCGGCCAAGGTAATTCTTCAAGGATTCCCCCTCTCTCTGCTTGACCTCAGAGAGGGAATCGGATCTCCATCGCTGGCAACGGCTACTGATGAACTGGCTGATGAGCAAACAACTCAGCTTGTCAAAAGAATCAATGGAACCTGGCTTCAAGCTATTAAACCAGGTTCGGGCAAATTCCCTGAGAGTGAAGGGGAAGGCTCGGCACAGGATCGCATCCGATGCTCCATGGAACATCATGATGGATCTGAAGCTGCTCAAGTGGTCATCGGGATCAGTAGACCCATGATATGGCTTGATAGCGGGGAGCTTGACATGAGGGAAAATCACTTCCCTCATGATCCATTCGGAGAAGGGAATGCCCTGCTCCACTTTTGGCTAAGATGGAGGGAATTGTCTGGCGGTGTCTAGCTCCTAACACCATTCTCGATGCATCTCCTGCATCTATTGCTTGATCCCTTATCCAAAGTGGTAGGAGGGATCGGGTGATGAAAAGATGGTAGCGGTGTCGAGTCCTGGGAAGACATCGGGGAAGGAGAATGAAACCGTCGGGATCTAGGCGAGCTCTTCCCTCCAGCCTGCTGCGGCGCTGGCTTAGCCTTCGCAGGCCGGTGAAGATAACCTGCCTCCTCATGCGGATTGAAAGAAGAGATCGCTGGTGGAACAGGGGCAGCAGCCTCTTCATGAAGCTGTGGAGCAGGAACGGCTGGGTTGGGAACCCCTTGAAGTCCCTAGACCAGCTGGGTCAATGTCTGGACCTGCTGGACTAGAGTAGCAAACTGGTTCAGAGTCACTACCATCACCGGCGGTGAAGGAGTCTCAGCAAGGGGTGGTGGCGGAGGTGCCACACTGCTAATCGGGTCAAGCCTTTGAGAGGCGGCCTGATCTTGAGCCTCGGATGTGGCTCTCTTTCGATTGGCCATTAGAGGATGCTTCTTCTAGTTTTTTGAGTTTGTCTCCTAGATTACAAGTTTACGAGACTTGAGGCCCTTCCTCTAGTGCCAATCTGTTGCCGCAAAATCCGTTCTCTGACTCAGGTGCGCTCCAGCTCCGAGTTTGGACATTGATCTCATCGCCCATAATGGAACCTGCAAGATAGTCTGCATGTAGAGGGTGTTTCGGGGGTTGACCTTTGCGGAGGACCCTCCGACGCCCAAGTCAGTGAAGATTCACAGCAAGTAGATATGAGGAGATGACTCTCACAGAAGAGTACCCATCCCTTAGATGGGTACTCTCTCGAGAGCTCCAAGCTCTATAGGAGCTTCAATGGAGTTTTCTCGGTATGAGAGCCAATGAATGAGTACGTACCTGAGAGATTCGAGGGTTGTGATATTTATAGGTGATCACCTGATTCCTTGGGTGTGTCGCGGGGGTTTGAAAGCTGTTGAGATTCGAAACGGATTTGAATCAAGTTTGTTACAAGGTTAGTAGGATTCATATCTTGTCAGTTAGAGGATCGACAGCCAGGAGAGCTGGTTGATGTCTTGAGATTTAGCGATAATGTAGGTTCTAGACCACTCCCATGGCCCTTAGGCCACTTCTGGTATGATTTTTCATTTGGAATCTTATTCAGTTATAGTGAATTTGAACTCTTCTGTGCCGGATTCTGTAGAGGTATTCGAGTGCCTTGGTCCGATTGAGGCAAGGGACAACTTGGTTTTCCGAGGTACAGGATGGCTCGGGCTGCCAAAGTTTAAAGATAGCTTAGGCTACCGAGGTATGAAGATAGCTCGGGTTGCCGAGGTATAAGGATGGTTCGGGCTGTCGAGGTATGAGGATGACTTTGGTTGCTGAGTATGAGGATAGTTTTGGTCGTCGGGGAGACCCGACCCTGCTGAGGGCGATTGGGCTTCGCTGCCTAGTGGATGTGACAGCTGGCGGACAGGATGTTGGGATTGGACTTGACCAATTGTCGATGTGTGCGGATATTAATGCAATGATAATTTTACCCCTCATCAGATTTCATCTAACAATTCTACATAATTTATTTTTCTTAATTATTAAATTCTAATAATCCTATGTTGATGATTTAAAATTTCTTAATTATCCAATATCTTCTCTCGAACGATATCAAAATATCTCCAATTAACAACTCTATATCTCTATATGAATTTAATTAATTGAAGACTCGTTACATACTTGAATTTTCTAAAAAATCACATTAATTACGGTAAAGTATCTCTACTTTCGCTCAACTAATGGTGTTTAATTCTAAATTTAAAATAACAAATTACCTCTTGGTCTCATTGTAATTCAATTGATCAAACAATAATAACAAGAATTAAACACTAAATCATGAAAATATTAAAAATAAAATACTAATAAAATAAATTGTGTGTTCCTTGCTAGATTACATCAATGCTCTAGAAAAGAAAATTTAGCTCATAATAAAATTGAAAAGAAAACTAATGAAACTTATGTTTTTCATTGAAAGCAATTGATGAACATGTAGTTCTTGCCTATGTTCTTCAGATCCTCCTCTATTGAAAAACTCTAAAAGTCTTTCTACTCTATATCCCTTGTAAACCATTGCCTCTTTTTTATAGTTGAAAAGTCGTTGTCTATATCGTGTTGAATACGATGAAAATCACCACCTCAAAATCCTCTCTAAGTGCTCCTCTTCCTTTAGCTATTGGATGATAGTTGGATGGCTAAGATGGGCCAAAGGAAGCCGCCTAAACATCCTCATCCGAATGAAGCTGCCAACTCATCAACACATATTCGGTCAACGCATGGAGTCCCTATCTCTTGGCCGTTTCACTTTTAACCTTCATGCCATCACTACGTCCTCCCAAGCCAGCCTGGGAGAAACCGTTGGAAGAGAACTATCGCGTGAAGGAGTTCGTTTCTTTTTTTTCTCATCTTGCGCTTGAAGGAAGAGGCTTACGAGTCTTCACCTAGCGTCCACGCTCAACAGAAATCCGCTGCCAATTGCTCCTCATCGCATGAAATTCCTTGAAATTTTTTTTCATAACAAGGCAAAATAAATCACTGATAATAGGAATTTGAAACTATATAGGAAAATGAAGATTGGCTTAATATTGTAGTTGAAGAAATAAAATTAAATAAATTTAACTCAAAATTAAATAAAAACTAACTAATGTCTTATGAAAATATATGAATTAAATGGTCGGATTTACTTTTGTCAAATACTCCCAAACTTATACTTTGCTAGTCCTCGAGCAAGAAAATAAAACAAGCATTCTAAAACAAAAGATTAATTGTTCAAATAGAGCCTCAAAGATTTAACACATGCCATGATTTAAAGAAATTATCCTATGCAACTCAAGTACAAAAGTTAATACAAAATTTAGACTCACCTCATATTCAATTCTCTCACTCATGAACATGCATCATTCTTACTTCATTACTCACTTCTCGGATAGTTTTGTGAAAATGGTCCTTCAAATGGTTTAGTAAAAATATCTGCCTTTTGTTCACTAGTCCTGCAATACTCAACATGAACATCACCTTCATTTATCAGCTCCATCAAAAAATGATATTGAAGTCAAATATGTTTCATTTTTTCATGAAGAATTGGATTCTTTGAAATTGAAATAGTTGAACTATTATTACAGAATAAGATTGTTGGACCTATTTGAACATGATTGAGATTCTCCAAAATTCCATACAACCAAAGTAGATGACATCCTGCAAAAGAAGCAACATATTTATCTTCTCTGGTTGAGAGTACAACATTAGATTATTATTATTATTATTTTGAACACCATGCTACTGCTCCACTTCTGAGATAAAAAACATAACATGAAGTGCTTTTGCTATCATCAACACTTCTTGCTAGATCACTGTTAGTATAGTATCAATGTTAACCGGTACATTTCCTTGATAGAAATACCATAATCAAGGGTCTCTTTCACATATCTTAGTTTTCTTTTTTCTACCTCTCAATGATCAAAGAATGGTTTCTTCATAAATCTACTTATCAAACTTACAGTATACATAATATCAGGCTTAGTTATGGTCAAAACATCAAATCTCCAACCAAAATTAGATATAGAGTTGAATTAACCAGTTTCGTTTCACCATTTTTGCTCAATTTCAGTCCTATAACACACGGGGTTGAAACATGATTTGCATTTTCTGTTCTAAATTTTTTCAAAATTTGTTTTGCATAACTCTCTTGAGTGATAAAAATTTCATGCCTGAATCTAAGAACTTTAATTTCAAGAAAATGATGTAGTTTACCCAAGTCTGTTATTTCAAACACATTCTTCATTAAGTACTTAAAATCATTCAACAACTCTAAATTATTACTAGTTAAAATCAGATCATCAACATAGAGACTTACAAACATGAAGCCTCCATGTCGACTGATTTTGGTGTAGAGAGTGTGCTTCAATGGATATTTCTAAAAACATTCATTTCGAAGTAAGAATTGATATAGTTGTACTAAGCCTTTGGCAATTATTTCAGCCCATATAAAGCCTTTTTTAGCTTATAGACTTTATCTTCTTCTTTCTTTTTTATAAAACCAGGTGATTGTTCAAGAGAGACTTCATCCTTGATTGCACCATTTAGGAAAGCCGATTTCACATCCATTTGAAAAAATCTTCTAATTGTTTTGAGCTACAATAGAGATCAATAATCAAACTGTATCGAGCCTTGACATAGGAGCAAGTACTTTTATAAATTCTTCTCCCTCTTTTTACTTGTATCACATTGCTACAAGTCTCACTTTATGCTTATTGATGGAGCCATCTTGATTCATCTTTGTTTTATACACCCATTTAACACTAAGGGGTTTTTTTGTGGAGGATGATTTGTGAGCTCCCAAGTTCTATTATTTTCAATGGCTTTTATCTCTATTTTCATGGCTCTTTTCCATATTTCCTCCTTATTTTCATCATCAAAGGAGATTGGATCTTCTCTCGCAAAGAAAGAAAAAATATAGAATTATCCTATTCAATAGACTCAGTGGAATATAAGAGCTCCTGCGCACTTCTCAGTTTTCTTTGAGGAGGACTTGATGAAGAACTTGATGAAGATCTTCATAAAGGAGGGCAACTTTCTTCTTCTAAATCATCTGTCCATTTGAAGAAATTTGCAGCTCAACTGCATTGTCTTTCTTCTCTTTAAAACTTGAATTTTCATTAATTCAGACATCTTGGCTGATCATAACCTCTTTAGTCTTTGGATTATACAGCTTATAGGCTTTGCTCCTCTCGCTGTTTCTAATGAAAATACACTTTTCCAACTTGTCATCAAACTTGTTCCTCTTTTCCTGTGGAATGAGTGCATAAGCAACACTCCCAATCACCTTTAGATGTTGAACATCAGGCTTTCTTCCATTCCAAGCCTTATGTGGTATGCAATCTTTCAAGCACTTTGTTGGAGAATGGTTAATGAGATAACTTGCACAAGAAACAACCTCTACCCAAAATTTATTTGGTAAACATTTTCTTTTGAGCATCCATTTCATATGTTCTACAAGAGTTCTATTTTTTCTTCACTTACACCATTTTGCTATGGTGTAAAGTGAGCTGTCAACTCATGCCTTATATCTTGTTCTCTGAAATATTTTTTGGCATTATTTGAGATGTATTTACCACCACAGTCAGTTCTCAAAGTTTTAATACAAAACCCAGTATAATTTTCAACTTCAGCTCTAAAATCTTTGAAAGCTTGAAATGCTTGTGATTTTTCTTTAAGGAAATAAATCCATACCTTCCTTGAGAAGTCATCAATGAAGGTGATAAAATACCTATTGCCTCCAAGAGATTCAATTGGCATATTTCCACAAAGATTAGAATGGACAAGTTCCAATGGCCTTTTTATTCTCCAAGATGATTGTTGTGGGAATGGATTTTTGTGTTGCTTTCAAAGTTGACTTGCTTCACAAATCTCTTCAACTTGATTAATTTCAGGCAGCCCTATAACCACTCTTTGTTGATAGCAACTTCAAACTTCCTTAATTCAAGTATCCATATATACCTTTCATGCCATAGCTTAGAAACACTTTTATCAACAACAGCAAACAAAGATAAATTTGTGATCTCAAGTTTAAGCGGAAATAAGTTATTTGAAGCCACACCAATTTTTTCAATAACTTGATTTCTTATCAATATAATGCAAGCATCATCATGCATATGCAAATCATACCCTTTTTTCATAAGATGACCAACACTAAGTAAGTTACTTTTCAAACCAGAAACATAATAAACTTTAGGCATTTTCTTAATAATTTCAGATTTTGTTTTAAAAGAAATCTCACCAACAGCTTCAATTTTATGATTACTTGCATCACCAATTGTTACTTCACCATGATCGATTCTAGATAAAGTAGAAAACAGATTTTTGTTACTTGTCATATGCTTGCTAGCACCACTATCAAGGTACCATACTTTATCAACCTTGCTACCATTAGAAGCAAGCAACAAGGTTTCTTCATTCTTGTTTTGATGAACAAGGCTTGTTTTATTTTTCTTGTCACCAGCTTGTTTGTACCAACAACATATCTCTTTATGTCCTGGTTTATGACAATAATTGCATTCAAAACAACCATGTCTTCGGCCTCTTTGATAACCACCATGATCTCCTCTTCTTCTTGTTGAGATTTGAAATTTTGATTTTCATTGCTGTCATTCTGATGACTATCATTGTGTTGATTATTTCTGCCTATTCCATCAGATATAAAACCACCACGTCCTTTGAAGTTTTTGCCTCTACCATGGTTGAATGAATCAAGACCTCTCATAGTTGTAACTTGGCATTTGAGAGCTTGGTCAGGTTGATGTGGTGAGGGAAACAACAAGTTAATTTTCACTTCATAGGCTTTCAAAACTTATTGCAGATCTTCCAAAGTCAAGCTCTTAAGATCTTTCGTTTGCTTAATAATAGTAATAAGACTAAAATACTTTTCTGGTAGAGAATGAAGGATCCTTCAAGGCCATTTGCTTCACAATAGAAGTAACTTTTTTGTAAAATAATCTGCAACACTTTCATTCCCCTTTATCTTTGATTTTTCAAACTCTGATCTCAGAATTTGAAGTCGAATGTTTCATACTTGTTCATCTCCTTTGTAGGCATTTTGCAGAATTTCTAAGTCTGCTTTGAAGTTTTGCTTTACAAATTTTTTTGTACACCACCTTTTCTATTGCTAGATTAATTTGGTTGCGAGTCTCTATATCCTTCCTTCCATTTTTTACCAAAACTTTTCTTTCAGCATTACTCAATGCTTCTTCATCTTCAAGCTCAATGAACCCTCCTTATCAACTGTATCCCATAAGTCGAATGCTTTCAACCAAACTTCAAATTTTCTGGGCCAATAATCATAATATTCTCAATTAAAGGTAGGTGGGAATGGAGTGAAGATATTTTTTATTCCTATTTTTAAACAATGGCTCTAATACCAATATGTAGACTTAGGATTGGATATATTGTTTTTGAAATGTAATGAACAAGAAAAGAATCATAAGATAAAAAGGCACTCTGTTTTCTCTTCTTCTTCATATGTATTATTGCATAAACAACTTGACTTATATAGCCATTACAAGAGAAGTCTAAGAGACTTAAGTTCAAACAATTATATTAAATAATCCATTACATTTTGAAGATAATTTAGTTCAATCTAAAGACTTTTTAATTCTTCAAGAAAGTAAAACTTGAACTTTATGAAATTCCATAATCAAGGCAATTTGGTTTAGAGTTCCAACATATATATGGTAACTAAAACTATATTAAAAGGTATCAAAGTTTAGCTCATTGTTATGGTTGCCGCTCTCTTTCTTTATTTCTTTCTTTTCCTGAGAGGGAGAAGATTACGATTTTGATGGCTTTCTAAACAATCATAGGGTAAAATTTTTTAATGATAAGCTCTATGGTTGTTCCTCTCTTTATTTTAAGAGAGAGAGGATTACGGATTTTGTGGCTTCTTAGACAATTAAAGCATATATTTTTCTTTTTAATCAATCAAATACATTATAATTTTCATCCATCTCCTGGATCTCGATGGTAGGTTAAGGTTTTTTTTTTATTGAGTTTTTATGGTTATGAAGGGTTGTTGAAGAGGAAGGGGAGCTGGTGATGGTGATTGTGAAGCTGAAGTGGGTTTTCAACTGAATCACTTCTTTTTTTAAAAAAAATTGCTTGGAATCTTTAATGCTGACATTGTTTCTTGAGATTTGCTATGATATCACAAAAATTCTTCGCTGTGATTGTCTCTCTCAGTTTCTTTTTGGCATTGGCAACGATATATCAATACAAGAATTATTGGTTTTAGCAACACCAATTATCGACGCTAAATAAAGCATCGCCAAATAGTGACAAATAGAGATGAAAAAGCAATGCCAAAAAATTTAGTGATAAATTAGCGATGCAATAGCGACGAACAAAATTAGTGACGCAAAGAGCATCGCTGAGGCATCACTAATTAGCGACGCACAAGTGAGGCATTGCTAATTAGCAATGTGTGTGAGTCATCGCTACTGAGGCAGTGATAAGTGGACGCATCGCTGAGGCATGCTGCCGGCCTGACTGCACGTGATTGCCAGCGATGCACGCATGCATTGCTGAGGTGCATGTAGGCGCCAACGACGCGCGTGAGCCAATGAGCAAGAGCATCGTTGAGGCGCATGAGCGCTTGCAATGCCAATGCACATTGCTAGCACCCGCGCATGCCTGGCCGACGTGTCGCTAATCAGCAAGACACGTACGTGTTATACCTCCGGCCGCATGCCAAAACCCTAGTTCTGGAGTGTAGCCCTTCTCCCGCGCACACCCCTCTCCCCCGGCCCCCCCTTTCTCCCCCCCTGGCCGATTTCCCCTAGCCCCTCTCGGCCCCGCCTCCTTTTGTCCCCCCTTGGCCGATTCCCCTTGGCCCCCCTTTGCCTGACCCACTTAGTGGGTCTGTCTTGGCCACCCCTCTCCCCAGCCCCAGCCCCCACTTGGTTGGTTCCACCCTGGACCCCCTTGGCCCTGGCCCCATCGGCCCCGGCCCCTTTGTCCAATTTTTTCCCAGCCTCCCCTTTCCCCCCAACTCGGCCTGGCCCCCTCATCCCCCTTGGCCGGTTCGGCCCCAGGCCCCCTCGACCCCACCCCCTTGGCTGATTCCATCCCAGCACCCCCCCCCCTCTCCCCCCTCGGCCCTGGCCACCCTCAGTCGGTTCTTCCCAGGCCCCCCTTGGCCCTAGCCCCCTCGATCGGTCCCCCCTGGCCCACTCATGACTGCCACCCCTCCCTCGGCCTCGGTCCTCTTGGCCGATCTGCCCTGGCCCCCCTTGCTCGATTCCGCGATCCCGCCATCGTCCCTTGGCCGATATTCCCATTATCGCCTCCCTTCCTATCGCTATTGCTGGTAAGAGGTATTATTCGCATTCAAAATAATTTTATATTGTATCTTTGATATAAATTTTATGACATTAAAATGTGTTATTCTAGTTATATGCAATGTTTATATTAATTATTGATTATATAAGTTAATTATTTTGGATTAATATGTTGTATAATGTTAAAAAAAATGTTAAAAAATTTTTAGCAATCAGTATTTAGCATTGATTTATCTTAAATGAATTGCATATAGTACACTAAGAATGACATACTAGTTCACTATTGCATAGCCACATTACGGTTTAAAACTTAATGTGATATGCTACTCTAGTGTTTATTACTTCTATTGATGAATTATTTAACATTACTTAAATATCAATATGAATATTGCTGACCCAATATTTTACTCAAAATATATTTCATAGGTCGCACATAATTATTTAAAATGAATGTTGATCGCTCGTGGATGTATCAAAGGGTTAAGGATAATTTTCTTAATCCTAAATTTGTTAATGAATTAGAAGAATTTATTGCATTTGCATATAGTCAACTATAGTGGATGGATGGGCTAAGAATCAGATGTTCGTGTAATATGAGAAAGTGTCAGACTAAGCTTATAGGAATATTGAAACAATTAAAATTTTCTTTGTAAAAGGGTTTTCTGCTCGGTTATTACAACTGGTACTGTCATAGAGAAACTAAGGTTAGGGGAGAATCAAGCTCTTAGGAAGCAGATACAATATATGAAACATCAAAGAATTATAATGTGGCATCAGAAAATTAATACATGGCAGTTGAGAATTGTAATCAATATGGCAACTTAAATTAATATGAAGAAATGATGATGGATGCAGGGGGTTCGGGCTTAAATCCAAGCACCTTTTATGAGAACCAAATCCAGAAAGCCAACATTTCTATGATATGCAAGGTGCTGCAAATGAATAATTATGGCTTGTTATATATTATATTTTTAGAATAGAAAGTAAATATTTAATTCTGATTTATAAGGATTATTACAGATTACATTTCTAGAATATAAAGTAGATTACATTTGTATAATAAGAGTAAATATATTTGATTTTGATTTATAGAGATTTGATATAATTAGTTTTTCTTCTTAACATAGGATTTGTAGCTTGTATATATACCTAATAGATTGATGAATACAAATACATAGAAATTACTTTCTTCTTCCTTTTTTTAAAGTTTTAGTTGTATTTCATGGTATCAGAGCCATGCACCAGCCAGAAGTGCAGGAGCTAAGTGTCACACAGGGCAAAGTACTACATCCATGGAAAGGAAGCCACTTCTTGAACCTATGGGTCCACCTTTAGAATTCTGTCTATCTGGTGATTGTGATTATATGCCTCTGACGACGAGAACGTTGCTTCTGTAAGGGGATAGATTGTGATACCCTCCTATTTAGTCCTACATTAAAAATTAAGAAAAGATTGTATGGTTAATAACCAGTTAGAAAGATAGACAAGCATCAATTGGATCCCTTTTGGGCTATGATGGCCCAAGTTAGTGTGGATCTTGTCTGTCTTGCTTTCTTGTAATAAAATGGGTTCGTGGGTTTGTGGGCCCAGGTAGGTACAATATGGTAGCTCTAAATATATAAATAGTGAAGTTTTAGGGTTTTCTTGAGTTTTTATTTTTGATAATTTTTTTGTTCTCATCGCCTACACCTGGAAAATTGCCACTCACCGATCAGCCTTTGCTCAAAATTTCATTGCTAAAATCTGGTCCTTTTTTATTCATTCTGCTCACCTCAACATTCATAATAAGTTTACTACTTGTTTGGGTTAGCATCTATTCCGTGTGGAATATATTTTGGGATGGGTTCAAATTCTTTGAATATTTTTAACATGTTTGGATCAGCATCTATTTGGTGTGAAATCTATTTTGGGACAAGTTTAGATTCTTTGGATATTTTTAACTTTGTTATTATTTTGGCTCTATTATTTGGTTGATATTTGATAATATAAAGAAAAAAAAGTTTGTGTGTGAAATAATGTGGATATATTAGCCCCTCACTGAAGTGGGCCTTAAAATTTAATACCAGCTAAGTTATGGTATAATAATCAAGCTGCACTTAGATTGTATCTAATCCAATCTTTCATGAATGAACTAAGCATATTGAGATTGATTACCATTTTGTTTGTAGAAGATTGAGCAAGGTTTGATTTCTACAAGATATGTGAAAATAGAAGATTAATTGGGAGGTATCTTCACAAAGTCTCTAATGGAGTTCTAATTGCTTATCTTTATAACAGCTGGGCATGATAAACATTTATGCTTCAGCTTGAGGGAGAGTGTTGCGGATTATATTTTTAGAATAAAAAGTAAATATATTTGATTCTGATTTGATGTAATTAGTTTTTCTTTCTAACATAGGATTTGTAGCTTGTATATATACCTAAGAGATTGATAAATAAAAATACACCAAAATTACTTTTTTCTTCCTCTTTTTTAAAGTTATCGTTGTGTTTCATAGCCTAAATGTGAAAATCACTCGCAGTTGTCTATAGCAGCTTGGTTGCTAAACATTAAAGCTGAACATCACTTATCTGAAGCAGCATTTGATTCAGTGCTAGATTGATGAAGGAGGTACTGCCATATAATGTTGTCAATGATATATTATAAAACAAAAAATTATTGCATGGGCTGGTTTACCTATTTAGAATATTGACTGCTGCAAGAATAGTTGCATGCTTTATTGGGGTGTATATGCAGATTTAGAGTTTTGTAAAGTTTGTGATGAACCCCGATTTATGATAAGGAGAAGTTCAACTAGGATGAGACATGTGGCTTGCAAAAAAATGCATTACTTTTCACTACTACCATGGTTGCAAAGAATGTATCAATCAAAGGTTATAGCTTCAGATATGAGATAGCATGCTGGTACGAGCATTAGGATTAGAAAGAGGATGTATGCAATTCAACCCAATCCACACTCATTATGGATTTTAGATACATAAGTTTTGGGTTTTGAAAATGTATTTTGGTCTTGAGTCACTTTATGTCCTATATTTAATTTAAGTCAAGTTAAGTCTATTTTCAATTTAGTCTTGTTATGTTCAATTGAGTTTGTTGGGTTTAACTCGGTCAATTTTAGTTCAATTTGGTTTGGTAATTAGTTGAGTCTTGTAAGTTGAGTCAAGAAGGGTTCAAATTAGGACTATGAAGCTTGAAGATTGAATGGAGTAAACCATTTCACCTTCCATTTGGGCACCCTATGCTTAGATGGAACCACTTCACCCTCCATTTGGATGCCCTATGTCTAGATAAAAACTATCTCACCCTTCATTTAGGCGCCCTATGCCTAGATAGAAACTCTCTTACCCTCCATTTGGGTATCCTATGCCTAGATGAAAACCACCTCACCTTCATTTGAGCGTCCCTCCCTTTTTGAACTATCCAAAAAAGGTCAAACTTCTTAATTTAATGATGCCCCCCTTTTGATCCATGAAAGTTCAAACATGTTTTTTCCCCCTCCATTCAAATTCAAAATTCAAAATTTTTGGTGCCCACTTTTAATTTGGAAAAGGCTAGAAAAGTTTATAGATACCCAAGCCCTCTTGTAATAAGGGTTATTATGAATGAATGAAAATTTTTTATTTTTTTCCATTTGCTTGCACATTTATCACTCCATGATGGAGAGTGTGTGAGGCCCAACCAACCATCATTCAAGCCATTATCTTTTTTTCCATAGATGTCGAGAATCCTTCCAAGAAGCAACCATAATTCATGCACCAACCACCTTCCAGACTTTAACCCTCCATCTAGATGTCTGTAAGATTATCCTTGATTTCAAGCTGAAGAGGAGGTTTGCCTTGCTTCTGAATCATCTACGTTAGAAGTCACCTTTCTGAGGAGTGATAA
Source organism: Calamus simplicifolius (assembly GCA_900491605.1). Lineage (NCBI taxonomy): Eukaryota > Viridiplantae > Streptophyta > Magnoliopsida > Arecales > Arecaceae > Calamus > Calamus simplicifolius. The sequence continues at coordinate 412,160 of UESW01004064.1, read as the reverse complement.
TCTTCAAAGTCAATCGCTAATCTTTGGAATGCTAAAATTAAAACTTTATTACAAGGGTGAGAACTCATTATTAGTAAGAGAATCCTTCCTTAACTTCTAGATTTATTGTTTGAAGGTATATGTCCTAGTTAGAATGGTTTCTCAACCATTAGGTCCTCTCTACTTTTGATTGAAGGAAAACTACATTGTAGGTAATATAACTTTCATCTAGTAGTCTCCTACATTTTAATTATTCACTCCCTCTTATGCGTGAATTTGGAAGGAGTCATTGCTCAATTTAGTTTGCTAAGTTCTTAAGCTAAAATCACATTGCATGTCCCGCATCACATGCAGAATATGAAGAAGAAGAGGGTGTTATACACCATCTATCAGAATCTATAGCATGGTTAATGATATGCATCCTAATTTTTCATTTAAAAAAAGAAATGTTAAGCCTGTTCTATGCACAGACGAATTTCAACCATTTGTACAATCTAGATAGCAATACTCTTACTGACCAGTAATTGTAACTATGCTTAATTTACCTCCCTGGCTTTGCATGAAAGACTCTTCCATATTTTTGATAGTGTTAGTACGAGGGCCATCAAATCCTAAAGAGAAGATAGATGTCTTTCTGCAACCCCTAATTTGGAGCTAAAAAACATTATGGGCTGAAGGGGTTATGACTTATGATATTTCAATGAAGCAGAAATTCATTATGAAAGTAGCCCTAATGTGAACAATTAGTGATTTTTTGACATATGCCATGCTTTTTGTGTGGAGCACTGCTGGCCATTTAGCTTGCCCTTATTGCATAAGAACTCAGATGCTTTTACATTGTTCAGAAGTGGTAAGCAATCATGGTTTGATAATCATAGAAAGTTTCTATTGTCTAGGCACCCTTATAGAAAAAATAAACTTTATTTCTTAAGAACATAATGATTAAAAAAGATACACCACCTATTATGAGCGGGCAAAAAATATTAGTGTGTATTGAGCAGTTAGGGTTGAAGGGTCTTTTGGAAGATGGTGCACATGAAGTAAATGGTCGGATATGTAGAGAGCATGACTGAAGGAAAAAGTATTTTTTGGGAGTTCCATACTAGAGTACAAATCTAATTAGACATAACCTTGATGTGATGCATATCGAAAAGAATTTTTTGAAAACATATTTCATACGGTGATGAATATTCTAGGGAAAACAAAGGATACTATTAAATCGAGAGAAGAACTTAATCAGTACAGTTAGCATCTTGAACTTGCAAGATCAGATATGGATGGTAAATATTTAAAGGCTTGCTACACGCTTGATAGGAATTTGAAAGTAGTACTGTATGATAGGTTGAAAGGATTAAATTTTTTGATGGATATGCTTGAAACCTGGGTAGATGTGTCATCATGCAGATAAGGATTTTTGGCATGAAAAGCCATGATTGCCATATTTTTATGCAGCGGTTGATGCCCATATCATTTCGTGAATTACTGCTTGCTAATGTGTGGAAAGCATTAATAGAAATTAGTATATTTTTCAAAGAGTTAATAGCAATTTGGAGCAGATGATGGAAGCATCTCCATTTTCAAGACTATTGGTAGGTCATTTAGCCTCAAAAATAGGAGATATCTGTTGAACAAAGAGTTTAAAGCTACTCACAATTATATTCTGATGAACTGCTCTAAAGTGGAACTGTTCATAGAGTAAGATATTATTTCTTTTATTCACTTTAATACTTAATTAATTAATTTATTTATTATTTTTAACTAAGTTGTTATAAATTGTTATTTTCAAGGATGTTTTGTGATATTGGAGACAACAAGTTTCTTACATTAGTGATGATGACATTGGATTAAAACTTTATGCAGAGTTTGCATATTGGTTTAACGATCATGTAAGTATTAAATGTACACATTTTTCAAGATTAACAAGTACATACTGTATACATACTTATTATGTTCCCCTGATTTTTTAGACTAATAATCCTTCGTCGAATGTTGATAATATTTCATTAAATCCCTAGCACAATGGCCATTGTCTAGAGTGAATACATATAACAGATATTTTTGAATGGATACAAGTTTCAAGTTGATTATTTGGGTTCTTCAAGAGCAACTCTGGTGGGGGCATCAGGATCAGACTAAGGTGTTGACCCAATTATTGATTTTGATGATTAACAAAAGACATGAGTATATTCATTATGTTTCTGATAAATTTAAGAAGTGTTTCAGGTATTAGGAATGTTTAATTATTCAAATGATACACAAAATCAGTTTTGAATTAGGTTTTAAATAGAAATATTTAAGTTCAAACCTTGGAGTCGACACCTACAGTGTCTAGAGCCGACACCAGGGTGTATCAGAACATTTCTAAGTTTTTGGCACAGCTTGGAGTCAACCCCTAAAACTCTGGAGCCGACTCTAACCTGAGATACATAAAAGTGCTTTCTACGTCAGTTTTTGAAGCCGACACCTTGAGTTCAGGAGCTGACACCTGGAGTTCGAGAGACGACACCTGAAATTTTTGGAGCCGACTCTAACATGAGAATAGAGAGCATATTTTTAAGACATCGCTAGAGTCGACACCCTTAGATTTGGGAGCCGACACCTGGATGCGGCGAGCCGACACATCACTTTTTCGGAGCCGACTCCCCAACAAACTTTTTATTTCTATTTTTGGAAACCCGAGTTGGAGTCGACACCTGCAAAGTTGGAGCCGACTCCAACCTGTCAGGAATGGATTTTCAAATTATCAAAACGGACTCCAACGATAATATTTTTTCACCTAATCTTTAACGGCTATATTTCTTTGTATGTAGAAGCAATCCAAGTACCTTGTAACAGCAATTTTTCTCACCTAATCTTGGATTAAGAGATCTATAAAAAGGGGGCAACCGACCGTTTGAAAAGGAGACTGAGAAAAATCGAAAGAATCAAGTGAAAAGAGGGAGATATTTTCAAAGAAAAATCTCTGAGTGCACGCCCATCTTTTGAAGAGAGATTCAAAAGAAATCCAAAGCTTTCAAAGATTATTTTCGGAGGATTTACAAAGAAGAAAATAAGAAGCTCAAAAGCCCTTTTCCTCAACTTTTCTACAACAACCTTCTGTGAAGAATCAGAGCTGAAGCTTGATTCAACCATTCAAAAGAGAAGAGGAAAAGAAGAAAAGCTCGCTTTCAAATCGCTTCAAACAGGCTTTTCTAATCCTTGTCTATTTAAATTGAATATTTGCTCATTTGAAGAGCTGCTTTGTATTGTAAACCTTATTTTCAAATTATTGTTTGCTAATTCAATCAGGGGGATTGAGTTAGAGGAGGTAGTATACCTCAGGACAAGCTAAGGTTAGCTTAGGTTTGGGTTGTGTATTGGTGAGCCTAGAAAAACCGGCTGGGTTCATTATGATCCCGGGTAAAACAACAAGTTGGAGTTGTGAGCTTGTAAAACAACTCGACTGTAATCGGTGGGATTATAGTGTGGACCCAAGTGTTGCTTGGTAGTGGATGTAGGTGTTGGATACACCGAACCACTATAAAATCTTTGTATTTGGCGTGCATTTATCTCTCTCTCTCTATCTTCCTTATTTATGCTTAGCTTTAATTAATTCAGTTCACTTGAGTACCTTCATATCAACCTAAATATTTCAAAGAGTTAAATTTTTTTAAAGAACCCAATTCACCCCACCCCCCCCCCCTCTTGGGTTGCCATCTGGGCCAACAAGAGGTTACTGAGCTCATTATGAAATTTTTACTTTATATGGTTTGACTTTAAGTACTATAATCAAGTTTTGTCAGTATGAGTCCAATAATTTTATTTGATTCAAGTATGAGTCCAGTAATTTTATTTGATTCAAGTATGAGTCCAGTAATTTTATTTGAGTCAAGTCAAGATATAAGAAGTTAAAGACCCAAGACCATGAAGGACCACATTCAGTGTGCCATCTCAACCCCCTATAGAATCCTAGTCAAAGTAGGCACCATCTACTCAATTAGAACATCCCAAGATTTTCATAAAGTCATCTTAGCATAAAAGTAAGCAAATAAGCCCCCTATGGAAGATGACTTGCCGCTCATTCTTTATGGAAAGTAGACTATGGCGCCATTCCCTTATCACTTTCCCTTGTTTCAAGATGTTGCCTATCTTCTTATTTGGGAAAGCTATCCCCTGATCTCTTTTTCTTATTTCAAAATGCTGCTTATCTCCTTATTTGGGAAAGATATCATCTGATCTCTTTCCCTTGTTTTAATATGCCGCCTATCTCCTTATTTGGGAAAGCTATCCCCTTATTTCTTTTTCTTGTTTCAAGATTCCGCCTATCTTCTTATTTGAAAACAATATGACACCCTTATTTTCTTTTTTTTTCCATATAATTCAAGGGTTAGGGTTTATTATAAAAACCCCTCCCTTTTCTTGTAAAGAACAATTGATGATTAATGAAAAAAAGTCTTCTTCTTCTATTTTTCTATGCTCCTGAGCATTGACACTCCATGAGGGAGAGTGTGAGAGGCCCAACAAATACCCGTTCCAACACCTAATCCAAGCATCCTAGCTCCAAGACGCCAAGGTGCTATGATTCTTAGATAAAGTCCTCCTTGTCTCAGAATCATCTGAAGGAAAGCTGAAACATCTATGGTAGCATAGCTTTATCTTTCAGGCGCTTATCCCGAAAGTTGTGTGATCCAATCTTTTAGGATAAAGACCATCATTGCCTGGTAATCAGATCCATCCCTTCTCATAAGTTCTATTTTGTTCAAGAAAGAGCATGTTCTAAGTAGTGGTTTCTCAACCCTAGGATCCTATTTTTTTATTGCTTATTGAATCATGTTCTACATATAGTTACTTTACTCTTCGCATATTCATCGTTAGTTTATTCTTACTTATTAAAAGAATAAAACATCTTAAAATATGAATCATTGCTCTACGTTAATTTCTTGCATGGTACATCCCGCATCAAACTCAAAAATGAAGGATATGTGTGCAAAGTCAAACTGTTGGCGCAGATCAACAAGATTATTATTGAAAGCTAAAGGAGATTATTAAAGTTGAGTATCCTGGTTGGCCTATTAAATGAATCGTATTGTTCAACTGTGAATGGTTTGATCTAACTTCAAACGTAGGGACTAAAGTGCTTCAAGATTATAATCTTGTTGAAGTAAATCATAGAAGAAGGTTGAAGAAATATGAACTATTCATTTTGGCATCTCAACCTGAACAAGTGTACTATTCCACATATCCAAGCCTTCGAAATGATAAACAAGATTGGTGGGCTATGAGTAAAATAAAGCTATGGGCGATAGTTTCTGTGTCGGTAAGTGTAGGAAAAAATTATTCATAGGATGTCCCAGGATCTTAGGTTTATTTGTATGCATATTTTATTTAAATTTAATCTAATTAAATTTATAAAATACACCATATATATCTGTAATTAAAGGCATGCAAAATTTAAAATTAAATTTTATACCTTTCAGTTTGCATACATGATGCAAAAACTGGATGCAGATCTGATCTTCTGTGAATAGTCCCCTTTTGATGCCTTGCGAGAGTCGCACGTGCCACTCCTCTAACTTGTCCGCATGTCAGAAAACCTTGAGACAAGGGATGTAGAAACAAAAGGGATGAAAAACTCTTTTCTAAGAGAAGATACCCTCTCTTCTCGTATTGGACTTCTCTGTTTTTGGACTTACTTTCTGCTATCATAACCATTCAAGAAAAGGTTGAGAAATGTTTCTTAAATAAACCCATAGTAAAAAACAATCCAAAACAACTTTTTGAATTTATTTTACAGATGGGATAATATCCGATTTCGAAAAGCGGATAAGCTACGGGTATGAACGAGATGTCAACGCGTAAAAAAATTTACGGATTCACATTATCTCAATGGTAAGATCATAATTTAAATAAAATTTAAAATCTATGTCATCGGAATTGCAAAATTGTAATTTATACGAAATTTTAAATTCACGCCATCTCAATGGAAAAATCATAATTTAAACAAAATAGAAAAATCATAATTCACATGAAATGGTAGAATCATAAATTTTATGAAATTTTAAACTCTCGTGCTGCCCAATAATTTAAAAATATTATAAATATTTATAAATATAGAAATAATCAAATTAAATCTGTTTGAAGTTCAAATTGAAATCTAGAAGAACCCATGCGAAGATCTCGAACCATACTTCACATTGGACTTATCTAATTTTTAATTTGAAGTAATTTATGATTTCAAAATTCATAAATAAATGATCAGAGGCTATATTGGACATCCGATTTAAACCACTTTGAAACTGGATCTAAACTACTCTATCGTCAGACCAACCATTGGTCTATGGTTCAAGTCCTACCCCACAATGGGTTTGAATAAATCCCAAAATTCACTTGAGTTACAAACTAACTCAAGTTCATCCTCAAATAAGTACTACCACTAATGCCCAGTGCTAGCTAGACATTGCTAGTACAAACTCGGTATTACCCATATGACCAAGTCCCACTTAGATCATGGGTCAAGCCTGTCTCCAGATCACCTGACTATGTACGTGACTCCACAGGTTCTAATCTAAGTTGGTAGCATAGGAACACTTCCAACATCAATCGATGTGACCATCTAGCAATGGTACCCGACGTCTAAATAGACTGAATATATGCAAAACAATATTTAGGAACCTAGGCTATGGTTACCATATAATTCATCCCCTTATCCAAATACTCAAGATGAATTCAGAGTTTACTGCCAACTTTCAAAAATCATCTAAGTGTGTTTCAACGTGTACAATCATGTGACTCCTTACATGAATTACCCTGGCCAAGGTTTTGCAAAATTAAAACACAAACCGAGCATTAACTCTAATACTTAGAGTGAACAATTCCATCTTGACTCATTACTGATTTAACAAGTACTTGACTGTATCCAGCAACCTTCCGTTACTGGATTAGAAATCCAGGTAGCCCGGCGCATAAGTACAGTGAGTTGCTTACTATGTCACCATGATAATCTTAGGTCAAAGGAATACTTATACCCATTGCCCTTCTGTGAGATATCTTTGATAGTAGAGTACTCAACAGAGATGAGTCACTTTTCAGTAAATGTACTCCTTCACTCACTTGCATGCCATACTAATGTCATACATTCCTTGGTTTAAGAGGACAAACTAACAATATAGCACACAACGACCTATACTTAACTACGTTATTGTCCTAGGTGATAACGTATCATTTGATCGTAACCTATTTAAGAATTACTCGATAATTCCTTCTTTCTCGAATAAATGTAATTCTAAGGACTACAACATATAAGAGTTCTATTGGAAGATGAAAAATATGATGTACTGCCAGAATAAATTTTATTAATCAAATAAATCATGTACAATGAATCATAATCATCTATAAGCTAGACGATTGGCTGTAGGATATATTTTCTAATAACTCTCACTTGGACTAGAGCCAATCATAATAGTATCTAATACCCATCTTCCATTTGTGTTCATCGAACTCCTTGATTTCGAGAGCTTTAGTAAATGGGTTGGCTAGGTTCTCCTTTCTACCGATCTTTCGAAGCTCGATGTCACCTCATTCCATTATTTCTCATACAAGGTGGTAGCGACGCAATATATGCTTGGTGCAGTGATGAGATTTTGGCTCTTTGGCTTGGGCAATTGCTCCAGGCTATCACAATACACCGAAATAAGACCACCTAGGGTAGGCACCACTTCGGATTGCCCAAAAGTTTTCGTAGCCATACCATTTCCTTTGCTACATCTGATGCCGCGATATACTCCGCCTCGCATGCAGAATCCGCCATTCTGTGCTGCTTAGAACTTTTTCAACGGATCGCTCCTTTATTTAGGGTAAAGACAAACCCTGATGCACTCTTGCTATCATCTTTGTCTGACTAAAAACTGGAGTCAGTATATCCCACAAGCTTCAAGTTAGGTTCTCCATATAAAGCCATTGGTCTTTAGTATTTGCAAATACTTAAGGATGCTTTTCATCACTTTCCAATGTGCTTCACCTAAATTAGACTGGTATCTACTCACCACTCCTAGTGAATATGCTACGTTCGGTCTCGTACATATCATGGCATACATAATAGAACCCACTGTTGAAATATATGGAATCCTACTCATACGTTCTCACTCCTTAGGAGTTGTCGCACAATCCTTCTTAGAGAGAAATCCCATGGCCTATTGGAAGATAGCCTTTCTTGAATTTTTTATGCTGAACCTTTTCAGCACAGTCTTGATGTACGTTGACTGTGATAATCCCAGCAGCTTCTTGGATCTATCTCTATAGATCTTCATTCCTAGAATGTAAGAAGCTTCTCCCAAGTCCTTTATGGAGAACTGTGACATTAACCAAACCTTTATGCTCTGTAATGCAGGGATATCATTCCCAATTAAGAGAACATCATCTACATACAATACAAGAAATATAACTATAGAACCATTAGGCCATTTATATATGTAGGGTTCTTCTTCGTTCTTAACGAAGCCATACGTTTTGATACACTTATCAAAACATATATTCCAACTTCGAGATGCTTGCTTTAGTCCATAGATAAACTTTTGGAGTTTGCATACTTTTGATACATCTGCATATGAATCCTTTAAGTTGCATCATACACACCTCCTCTTATAGCTCTTCATTCAAAAAAGTAGTTCAGACATCCATTTGCTAGATTTCATAGTCAAAATATGCAGCCAGAGCAAGCATAATCTAAATGGACTTGAGCATTGCTACAGGAAAAAAAGTCTCATCATAGTTTATACCATGACGTTGACGATAATCCTTAGTAATCAGACAAGCTTTATAGGTCTCCATCTTTCCGTCTGTGCCTTGTTTCTTCTTAAAAATTCATTTTCACCTAATGGGTTTTATCCTTTCAGGTGGATCAACGAGTGTCCATACACTGTTGATCTCCATGGATTTCATTTTGGATTTATGGCCTCAAGCAATTTCTTAGAATTGGACCTCTGCATTGCATCCATATAGGTGATGAGATCCTCATTGTTCTCATCAAGCTCAACAGGATCGCCATCATGACCAAGTAATTGAAGTGTCTGTTCGGTTGACGTGGTACTTTATTAGATCTTCTTAATATTTTCTCAATGGGCTTTGGGTTTAATTTAATCAAAGCCAGTTCTATAGAGGCTTCAGAGCATACAGGTACTTCTACCTATCGAACTTCATCAAGTTCAACATTAGTAGTAGCCTTAGTTCTTTTAGCAAGGAACTCTTTTCCAAAAAGGTAGCTCTAAGACTGATGAACAATTTTTTCTTCAGTATGGTAGAAATAATATCCTTTAGTCTCTTTGGGATACCCAACAAAAAACATTTGTCAGACCTAGGTCCTAGTTTATCTGTCAATCGTTGACATAAGCTGGATACCCCCAGACCCTAAGGTATAAGAGCATCGGCTTACGTTCAGTCCATATCTCATATGGAGTCTTAGTAACAGACTTGCTTGGAACCCTATTAAGAGTATAACATGCTGTCTCGAGGGCATATCCCCAAAAGGAGAGAGGCATATTGGCAAAGCTCATCATGGATCGAACCATGTCCAACAGTTCGATTCCTCCTTTCAGACACACCATTTAACTGGGGTGTCCTTGGAGGAGTCATTGAGAGAGAATCCCATTCTCTCAAGATATGTTATGAACTACTTGAAAGATATTCACCTTATCGATCTGATTGAAGGATTTTAATATTCTTTCCAGTCTATTTCTCTACTTCATTACGATATCATTTGAACATTTGAAACACTCAGATTTATGTTTCATCAAAAAAACATTACCTTGAATGATCGTCTATAAACGTAATGAAATAGCTAAACCCACCCATACTAGTGGTATTCATGGGTCCACATATATCCGTATGTATGAGACTTAGAATATCTCTAGCTCTTTCACCTTTTCCAATAAAGGGTGACTTGATCATTTTACCAAGAAGACAAGATTCACAATTGGAATTGATTTACAATCAATGTTATTGAGGATACCCTCTTTGACTAATCTATTAATCATATTCTTGTTAATGTGACCCAACCTACAGTGCCACAGGTATGAATCACTAACATTATCTATCCTATGTCATTTGCTTGGAGCACACATCACATTTATAGGTCGTGATAACATAAAAATGCCATTGTACAATTGTCCACACATTACAGAAGTATCATTCACAATGATGTTCATAACGTCATTCTTTATTAAAAAATTAAATCCTTCAATGGCCAATTGGCCTACAGAAATGACATTTAATAAGAAATTAGGATAATAGTGACATTCACTTAGCAGGATATTATAGGATTCAAAAAATAGCTCTACTACTAACGCTAGGACTGGAACTCAACTTTCATCACCCACGTTCAGGAATCTTTCGCCATCCTTGAATCTCCAACTAATTCAAAGTCCCTGCAAAGAATTACAAATATGAATTGGACTGCCAGTATCTAATGCCCAATTAGTAGATCACAAATAGAGAGACTACAAGGTGTTATCACATAAGTACCTTGTCCAATAACTACTTGCTGCTTTTTCTTCCTTGGCCTATTAGGATCCAGGGTTGCAATGTATTAAGGATAGTCCTCTTTTAATGACCCAGCTTTTTGCAGAAGAAGCATTCCGCTTGATTCTTGTCAGCCTTAGCTTTCTTCTTAGCCTGATTATGCCCATCATTTTGTAATTTTTTATTCTTATTCCTTTTCTTCATCCCTTTCTTAAAGGAATGACGACCTGCTCTAGAAACTCTCACTAAATTTACCAAGCCCTTTTGGAGCTGGTGATCCTTCTCATAAGTCTGTAGTAAACCCATAAACCATGGTAGTTTACTACAGGTTTTGTCATTCTAAAATGACTGAGAAAATCAAGTAGGAACCAGGCAGGGAATTCAATATAGCATCCTTCCCAAGCTGCTCATGCAAGGGAAAGCCGAGCTTGCCCAGGCGCTCAAGCATCTCAATCATGTACAGTACATAATCAGCGACGGATGCCCCTTCACGCATTCGAGCATTGAAAATGGCACTAGACACTTTGTACCTTTCAACGTCATCTGGTGTGCCAAAGGACTCCTTCAACTTTTGAAGGATCTCTTTAGGTCGAGCGTCCTCAAACTTCCTATTGAACTCATCATTCATGGAGGCCAGCATAATGCACCATACTGTAGTGCAATCATTGACACACTTCTAATAAGTATCTCTGACCGCAGTGCGAGCATTCGAAGCTGGCTCCTTAGGTTCAGGATCCATTATCACATAAAGGATTCTCTTATGTTCCAAGACTATCCTGAGTCTTCGATGCTAGCTATCAAAGTTGGGACCCATTAGTTTATCATTGTCTAACAATGAACGGAGCGACAAATTGGTTGACATGATCTAAAAGGATAACCAAAACCTATTAGCTTACATGATTTATTAATCCTAAAGACATGGACTTTAGTCTAAAGGTCTTGCCACTATATTATTTAGATTGGTAGTCTTTACGTTCAATCTGAGAAATTATCCCTAATTCCTTAGTGGGTACTAGAATCCAATAGACAACACACAAGCCCAACTTTGGCTGGCCCACCCATATGCATCTAAAGGTAGATTCTTTAACCAATTGCTTCTCTAAGCAATTTCTAGTAATCTATTTTGCCTCAGGATACATCAATCAGCCTTTGGGCCTCTAATTGAAGGTCCTGGTTAGGTCCAACCATTAACATGATAAAATTTAATGCTTCTAACTAATAAATAATCAAGCTCGACTTTGGTCAGCCAACCCGACCATCATTAAGAAAGTTGCACTAAGCCATCATATTATGAATGGCAATTCCAATAACCTAATGATCACTCAACCTTTGGGTCTGCCAATGATAACCCAACTATTGGACACATTACCATCCACCTAATGGGAGGATAAGACTTAGTTATCACCATAACTTTGCCTTTTATGGACCTAATAATTTTTAGGGTTTATCAAATTATGACAAATGAGGGAAGACATGAACCTTAATCAAGAATCCTCCCACTAACTATTAGAGGAGTTTATGAACAATCGGTCCATGGGCTCCTAAAATCAGTAAAGACTGATGAACCTTAATTGACATGGGTTAACTCAAATCAATAAGCTATCCAATCGATTCTGGTTGATCACATTGGCCAGGTAAGTGGGATCAAGGAATGGGTTGCGCCATTAACCATCTTGCCTTAGACACCAACTAAGTTGGCCAAGTAAGAGGTAGCCCCAAATTAAAAACCTTGGTCAATATGCCAAACTTACCTTAGACACCAATTGGTTTACCAGACTCAATTAGACTAGCCTAGAGACTTGGGCTCACCGCTGAGCCAAAAATTAAGTCCATTTAGATGTATGGACTGATCAATCTAACTAATCATAGAGATGTATAGAGAAGAAACCTAATTCAATATTTGATTAGACTTAATTCTCTACTTAGTCCATTCATTCTAAACTCAGGTCTAACCCAATTACTGAACCTGACCCTAGCTAACCCATTCACCCATGTTTATGGATTTAAAATCTTTTAGTCATCAACTTAATTCTTAATTAAGTTAATCAATTTTCTAATTTGAAATAATTTCAAAATTTATCTTGTAAAATAATTTTACAACATTTTATTTATGATCTAAAATTTTAATGTTAATCTAATTAACATTTTGGTCATAATTTAATATTAGATCTAATATAAATATCATGAAATTCAGATAAAAATGTAAAATAATTTTAACCTTTTTATTATTTTTAGATCTATTTCATGGATCATAATATAATTAGCACGCCGTGGTGAGGGTAACAGAGGTTGTGAAACCTCAACAGACTGGACAGCCATATGAATCCATCCAATCCAGAATCATAGCAATGCATAGGGTTCTAGATATACATTATTCCTACTATTAAACATGCTTTTATCAATAATAAACATGCTTTAATCATGCATTATATTTAGATCTACACTAGATCTACTTTAGAACATGCTTTGATCATTATAGATTTACTATGCATTCCTAAACCTGGGAGGCTCTGATACCATATGTAGGAAAAATTGTTCATAGGATGTCTTAGGATCTTAGGTTTATTTGTATGCATGTATTTTATTTAAATTTAATCTAATTAAATTTATAAAATACATCATGTATATCTATAATTGAAAGCATGCAAAATTTAAAATTAAATTTATACCTTTCAGTTTGCGTACCTGATGCAAAAATTGAATGCAGATCTGATCTCCTGTGAATAGTCTCCTTTTGAATGTCCCTTGATGCCTTGAGAGTCGCACATGCCACTCCTCTATCTTGTACGCATGTCAGAAAACCTTAAGATAGGGATGCAGAAATATAGGGATGGAGAACTCTTCTCCAAGAGAAGAGACCCTCTCTTCTCATATTGGACTTATCTATTTTTGGACTTTCTCTACTGCCATGACCGTTCAAAAAAAGGTTGAGAAATTTTCTTAAATAAACCCATCGTAAAAAAACCCAAAACAACTTTTGAATTTGTTTTACATATGGGATAATATCGATTTTCGAAAGCGGATGAGTTACGGGCATGAACATGTTGTCAATGCGTAAAAGAAATTTTATAAAAAAATTTACGAATTCACGTCATTTCAATGGCAAGATCATAATTTAAATAAATTTTAAATTCACATCATCGAATGGCAAAATCATAATTTATATGAAATTTTAAATTCACACCATATCAATGGTAAAATCTAATTTAAACGAAATGGCAGAATCTTAATTTACATAAAATGATAGAATCATAATTTTTAAAATTTTAAACTCTCATGCTTCCCACAATGATAATTTAAAAATATTCAAAAATATCTATAAATACAAAATAATCAGATTAAATCCATTTGAAGTCAATTGAAATCCGAAGAACCCATGCGAAGATCTCAAACCATACTTCACATTGGACTTATCTAATTTCCAATTTGAAATAATTTATGATTTCAAAATTTGTAAATAAATGATCAAAGGCTATATTGGATATCCGATTCAAACCACTTTGAAACGGATCTAAACTACTCTATCGTCAGACCAACCATTGGTCTATGGTTCAAGTCCTACCCCACAATGGGTCTGAATAAATAAAAATTCACTTGAGTTACAAACTAACTCAAGTTCATCCCCAGAATAAGTACTACGCTAATGCCCAGTGCTAGCTAGACATTGCTAGTACAAACTCGTATTACCATATGACCAAGTCCCACTTAATCATGGATCAAGCCTGTCTCCATCATCTGACTATGTGCGCGACTCCATAGGTTTGAATCTAAGTTTTTAGCATAGGAATACTTTCTACACCAATCGATGTGACCATCTAGCAATGGTACCCGACGTCTGAATAGACCGAATGTATGCAAAGCAATATTCAGAACCTAAGCTTTGGTTACCGTATAATTCATTTCCTTGTCCAAATACTCAAGATGAATTCAGAGTTCACTGCCAACTTCCAAAAATCATCTAAGTGTGTTTCAACATGTACAATCATGTGACTCCTCACATGGATTACCCTGGCCAAGGTTTTGCAAAATTAAAACACAAATCGAGCATTAACTCTAATACTTATAGCGAACAATTCCATCTTGACTCATTACTGATTTAACAAGTTCTTGACTATATCCAGCAACCTTTTCATTATTGGATTAGAAATCCAGGTAGCCCAGTGCCTAAGTACAGTGAGTTGCTTACTAAGTCACTATGATAGTCCTAGGTCAAAGGACACTTATACCCATTTCCCTTCTGTAAGATACCCTTGACAGTAGAGTGCTCAACAGAGGTGAGTCACTTTTCAGTGAATGTACTCCTACACTCACTGCATGCCATACTAATATCATACACTCCTTGGTTTAAGAGGACAAACCAACATATATGGCACACAACGACCTATACTTGACTACGTTATTTCCTAGGTGACAACGTATCATTTGGTCGTGAACCCATTTAAGAATTACTCGACAATTCCTCCTTTTCAAATAAATGTAATTCTAAGGACTACAATATATAAGAGTTCTATTGGAAGATGAAAAAATAATGTACTGCCAGAATAACTTTTATTAATCAAATAAATCATGTACAATGAATCATAACCGTCTATAAGTTAGACGATTGGCTGTAGGACATATTTTCTAACAATAAGCTCATCTACGTAAACACTTGAATCCTCAGCTTTGCAAGAAGATGTTACGACATCACATGCAATTCAAGGTGATAGGCTTGATTCAGATCCAATCCGTAATGATCCAACCAGTGCTTTACTTGAAATTAAGGATGTTAATGAGGTCTCAAATGATGAAGAAGATGAATATAAATTGCAATCCGAGACAAAATCAGACAAAGAACCCAAACTTGAGGATATAAATGATAGTGACTCAGTATTTATACCCCTAATTATATTTAGGAACAAAAATTTTTGTTTATGCTTTTTTTGATTATTTAAGTTGATTCATTATAATTCTTTTATATCTACAGTACTATGACGAGTCATGGACAATTCATACCTAGAAGGTGTACAACTGGCATAGTCGATGACTCTTCTTTCAATGTACCACATGATACCTCTTCCTAATAAGAGCAACATATCGACAAGACGTCTACTGATGAGATACCAGGCTCATCTATTGGGCCATCATCAGGCGACAGTACTTCCTTCGGTAAGAGGCAGAGGCTTCTACTGGTTGATGGCCAGTAAGTGTGTATTAATTATCTTTATAATTTCTTCATATAATTGTTATGTTATTAAATTATATCTTATGTTTTACTAAACTTGCACAGATTTGTAGAGAGACATATTGTCTCAAGGCGCATCACATATATATTTAAGAGGCATGTAGAGTTGAAGGGCTACTATTAGCAGCTGTGAGGAAGTGAGGGAGTTCTACTGGATAGAATTTTAGGTACATAACTTATAATTACTTTTATGTAGATATAATTTCAAACTTGTTCATGTATTATATTTGATAGCTGCATTTATTATTATAAATATATTATGGATTATTTTGATTTATGTATCAGTTCTGATATAGAATTATACATACAAGGTTAGTATACATTAATTGCATAATTCTTAATTGTATTTATAATATTATATTATCAATATTTATCTATACAATTGCTTTATTACAATATGCATATTCAAATTTTTTTACTTGCAGAAAAATTTGAGTCGGATTTAGCCCTAACTCCTTTTGTTAGAAGGGCTTGGATTTTACATGCTTGCTGCCAATACTCTAATAATTTATGTTACTCGCAGAGGGCATCAAAACCCCACTCATCTCTTTGATTCAATATGGGATGGCTGACAGCAGAAGTGGACGGATCCAGAGTGGCGTAAGAGGTCGGCCTCCAGTTAGCTCGAACCATAGACCCAAGAAAGGTAGTCCAGGCACTGGTCTTTCCTGCCACACAACGAGATCTATTTCGATTGAGAAGCATCAACATCATCTAGTAAGTTGATAAAAATTTATTTTTTTATATGTATTAATGATAATTTTTTTAAAATGAGCATAACTACAAATTTGAAACGTTATTTTTAGAGGCTGAAGGAAGGCATCGATCAGGGAACTAGCGACTATTCAAAGCATAACTATTGGATCAACAGTCGCTTCCAGTGTATTGAAGTAAGCAAATCATTAAAAACATGATGTGTTTATTCATATATTTCCTCCAATATGAGTTACACTATATTTGATATGTATTCGTTGCATGCACATGTGGACGAGATATTATCTGAGACCTCTCAGACCACACCACCATTAGTGGAAAGAGGGTTCATGCCCCTACCATTTGCGCAGGAGAGCAATCGCATCTTCTTAGATGTTGTTGGTGTACAGCCAAACGATCATAGAGTTATGGTCTAGGCGCTAAAGCTTTTACATTCTTCGATCGATGTGGTTCCTCTTCTTCCAGTTAGGGTGACACGGCTAGTACAAGGATATTGAGCGTTCCATCGCAAACGTGTGAGATCAGAGATGATGACCGAGATTGCGACATTCGATGGGAATAACGAGAGAAGTGCATTCATTATGAGTAGTAGTTGCAGAAGATGCGGCAATTGGTTATGCAAATGTCACAGTCGACACAGTTCTCTAGTCCACCTTTAGCTCAAGATGACCCTCCCTCCAGCTGATCGGAGTTGATATTTCTAAATTTGTTGAATTTCATGAGTATTATATGTATGTGCTACTCTTTTGTATTATATGCTACTGGTTTATATTATAAATATTTTAATTTTAAATATTTAATTTTATTTTTAATGAAATATTATTTGTAAATGTGTCTTTTTTTAATTTAATATTATTTGAGAAGGTTATTAAAATATTTATTTAAAATTTATTAAAATGAGTAGGTTAATAGAAATTAGCGATGCCTTCACTGTGTCACTAATTAGGTAGCTAATTAATGATGCTAAGCTTGCGTGCTAATTAGCTAGCGATGCCAAATTAGCATTGCCAATTAGCTACCTAATTAGCGACACCAAATTGGCATCGCTAATTACCTAAATTAGCAACTATCACCAACTTGGTGGGGTTGCTAACCACGTTGCTAATTACGACAAATCATCTTGGCATCACTAATTTCGGCAGCGACGAATGATTTAGCGATGGATTTTATCGTGTTACTATTGCTAATTAGGTTAGCGATGAATTTTTTTATGATTAGCGATGCTATTTTTGGCATCACTAATTAAAAAAAAATCTTGTAGTGTCTTCTATTTTAAAGGTAAATTTGGAGTAATGAATGTTTAGGGCCTTGTCAAGTGGGAGTTCTGGATATTGCATTTAGTTATGCTCTAAAGGTAGTAGATTTGGATCTCATTACCACCAAGTTTAGCCTATAATTCTTATCGAGATTTGTTCTTTTATGCTCCTTTTTTTTTTGCTTATTCTCAAGTAATGATATAATGCCCTTTCTTTTAAGCTACGTCAATTACCACTCGATCAAAATTACTTATTTTTTAAATTACATCATGATATGTAACATTCTAACTATATCCTTGTCATATCTGTACTTGAATCTAGGATGGCTATGAGAATTAATTTTTTGCAATATATTTCATCAAAAAGAATATGAGTGAAGGGAGTGTTTTTTTTTTTTTTTTAATGCAAGGTGAGTGAAATTTTGAAGAAATTTATAATTTTAAGTTCCATCTATATTTGCTCAACTTATATGTGTGTGTGTGTGTGTGTGTGTGTGTGTGTGTGTATTATTGAATATAATTTTGGCAGTGTCTACATTGTGGATGCATTGCTTCAAAGTTTTCATTTGATTTGCTTGACATAGGAGAATTCAGTGTATTAGTTGTATGAAGAATTTGAAACTTTTATTTATAAGATTTTATTCCATTTATATAATTTCAACTTTCATCCATGTGCTTACAATACATATGCGTGCATTCTCACTTAACTATTCATATTTTTGTGTATCTATGTGTGCATACATCTGCTAATGTTTTCCATGTATAAA
The DNA here is from genome assembly GCA_900491605.1 of Calamus simplicifolius. Classification (NCBI taxonomy): domain Eukaryota; kingdom Viridiplantae; phylum Streptophyta; class Magnoliopsida; order Arecales; family Arecaceae; genus Calamus; species Calamus simplicifolius. The sequence continues at coordinate 393,730 of UESW01004064.1, read as the reverse complement.
CAATAAAACGATATTTCTACCTTGCTAGACACTCCTAACAGCAAAATGTAAGAAATTGTCTACCAAAAAAAGATCTACAAAATGTAAGACACTTATTCTCATGCTTACACTTATTATTGAGTTTGATTCGAAGCCATGACATGCTTACTTTGTCAAAGTATTTTAGAATGTACTAATTTTTTGTTGATTATATATTTTTTTAATTCATGCTAGCTTTTTAAAATGCAGTGATGCTAAGGAAAGAGTGAAAAAAGAAAAGAAAATTCATGAAGCTAGGATCAGACTTTTAGATTTCTTTGGTAGCACCCTAGCCTTTGGTAGCCCTCTCACATAATCCAAGGAGTGGTGGATCTCTTGGCAAAGCAAAATAGTATTATAAAAGAGAAAGAAAACATATATAAAATCAGATACAAGAAGGAAAAAGTTAGAGTAAGGATACCTTTAAATTTTTCTAGCATCTCGATCAGGTTTACCTAGCTTGATGGTACAGTTATATCTCTTCAAGTTTTACATAATATATAATAATATATTAAAGTATATAACTTGACATATATTTCAATGTATATTAT
>UESW01004064.1:358313-388770 GCA_900491605.1 Calamus simplicifolius | reverse complement strand
ATGTTCGAAAATGCAATGCGCGGGCAGTGGCAAGAGGTGGCAAAATCCTACGCCGAGGACTCAGTCCGGGTGGCCACGATCGCCCAGACTGGGGACACCGTGCTGCACCTGGCCGTGTCCAGCAGCGTGGAATCGAACGTGAAGCTGCTCGTGGACAGCGTCGCCGATGGAGAACGCGGCAGAGATATCCTGGGGATCAAGAACGAGAGGGGCGACACACCGCTGCACTTGGCAGCGGCTCTGGGGATGGAGGAGGCATGCCGGGCCATGTTCAGGCGGTGCCCAGAGCTGGTGATCATAGCTCGAAATGAGCAAGGCGAGACGCCCCTCTTCAAGGCCGCGCGCCACGGCCGGATGAAAGCCTTCTGCGCCATGCAAAAAGATGCCATCGAGACTCTTCTGAATATCACCGAAGAGGGTCCCCGCAACCTGGAGTTCTGCAGGAATTTTAGCGGCGAAACCATGCTACACGTTGCTTTGTTTGGAGACCACTATGGTACGTTAAAAATCAGCTGCCATGCCCTATGCTTTCATATATATTGTCACAAATATTATCGATCACTTCACTCAATGGTAACTAGCAGTTTTAGTGGTGCCCGTTATGGCTGTCGATTTTTTGATATTATTACTGAATGTCACGCGGTCTGGTTCGTAGAGTTGGCCCTGAAGATTACTGAATATTACCCGGAACTGGTTAACTACTGCAACGAGAAGGGGGAGTCGCCTCTCCATATCTTAGCCAACAAGCCTTCGGCTTTTAAAAGCGGAGCTCATTTCAGTCCACTTGAAAAGCTTATCTATCACGGTGACTCTCTCTCTCTCTCTCTCTGTATATATATATATATATCCTGTACATCAGTGCACGTGCCTACATGCATCAATGCACGTGTTTCTATACCTAGATAAAATCGTACCTACATATTTATGGGTGTGACATATATGATAGCACATTCCTTGATTACATTTTAGGAAGAGCCATACCTTAGCGTAGGTGACATCGGCCAATGCCCCGATTGAGGCTTGTTTTGTAAGTCGGCTTCAGATCGATCGAGTCTTGATTGTTTGGGTTAGGCTTAAGTCTAAAATAGAATCCAAAGCTTGGCTCAAGTTCACAGCTTCAGCCTGAATCTTAATTTGATCTTGATCCAAATTTGTTATTAGAATCTTCTATAGAACTCTTTCGGGTCAAGTAGTCTTACATTTTGCACCAATTTGACTAAGAATTTTGAGTTAGTTGGGTCAATTCACATCAGGATTGATTGAACCTTGGGCTATACTTGAGCTTGGGCCATGATTTGGGAGGGGAAAAAAAAAATCAGGCTAAAGCTTGGCCTGAAGCCTCCAAAATATTTTTAGGGTAGGCTTGCCTAACGTATTGCCCAAATTCATTAATTTCTAGTTAGGGATGACAATTTTGTCCTGCCCTTACCCACTTTGATTGGGATGGGGGTCTTTTTAAGTTTTGACCAGGTTCATGGTAATTGTAAGGAGAATCAAAAACTTTATAGTTGGGATTAGGACATGGCTATTATATATATTTTTTGCTTTAAAACCCATCTTAAATCTACCCTGAAATATACAACAATAATGCTTTAATCTCAAACTAATTGAGATTGGCTATATGATTTGCTTTTTTTTTTTTTTATTCATCTCGGTTTTGGATTATATTTTCTATAAGATGTAAAGATTTTAAATTATTTTTATCACTTTCTTCCATATAATTTTTAATCTATTTCTATATCTTTTTTCTTCTATATTTATTAAATCACTTCTTAATATAGATGTATCTCTAGCTTTATATTGGATGTGACCAAACTAAGTCATCCATTCCTCAATTTATCCTTAATTGGGATTACCTCAACTTTTTTATGAATAACTTTATTTTTTTATTCTATCTTTATTATATTACCATGCATTCATCTTAATTTCCTTATTTCAACCACATTCATCTTGTGTATATGCAATTTTCTAACTATCTAATATTTCATATAATAAAGTAGAGCTAATTTTACGGTTGTCTTATAAATTTTTTGTTTCAACTTGGTAGTTACTTTATAATCATCTAATATTTCAGTTGCACTTCTTTATTTCACCCAATATACCTTAATCTTATAGATAATATCATCATCGGTCTCTCATTCCTTATGAATAATTAATCCTAAATACTAAAAATGATCACTTTTAAGAACTTCATGGTTTTTAATTTTTTACTCTACATTCATCTCTATTTCTAATTATACTAAAATTATATTTTATATACTTTATTTTTATCTTATTATAAAATCTTTAGATTCTAATGCATTTCTTTATAATTCTAACTTACAATTTACTTCAATCTTAGTTTCATCTACTAGTATTATATCATCCGCAAATAATAAGCACCATGCATGGAGTATCATCCTTAATATGTTTAGTAAGTTCATTTATAACTAAAGCAAAAGATAAGGATTTACTATCATAGCGAATTCAGTAGTGTTACCGTCAATAGTTCTTATACTAGAACCTGCTCTATTATACATGCCTTTTATCACGTTAATATATCTAATGGATACTTCTTTCTTTTCTAATACCCATCATAGAATTTTTTTAGAAACTCTATCATATGCATTTTTTAAATCAATAAAAATTATATGAAAATATTACTTTTTTCCTCTATACTTCTCTATTAATCTCTTAAAAGGGAAAATAATTTCTATGGTTGATCTTTATGACATAAAATCAAATTAATTCTCTAATATTCTTCTAGTAATCTTAACTTATACTCAATTATCCTCTTAGAAGTTTCATTGTATGACTCATGAGTTTGATACCACGACAACCAGAGTAGTTTTGAATATCTTTTTTTATTTTTTTAAATTATTATTATATTACTATTTCTCTGTTTATTGGTATATTTTTATTATCTAAAGTTTTATTAAATAAATTTATTATTTAAGTTACTCCAAAATCACTTAAGGTGGGGGAATGGCTTGGGATCCGCATGGATGCAAAGATGGGAGAGATAACTGGATCCCGAACTAATCAACCTATCTCTCTTTATATACATATGTATGTGTGTATGTTGTATGTATAGTTTCCCAAATGTAGCAACCCAAGAGGGAGGGTTGAATTAGATTTCTTAAAAATTATTTAGCAAATATGTGCACTTAACAGAAATCAGAATTTAATTGCGAGTCATATGAGGTGAAGTGAAGAGATAATAGAGACAATCAAACAATTACAAACATAATAAGGTTTACATGGTTTGGTGCCAAACCCAGTACCTACATCCACTCTTCAAGAATTCCTTAAAAATTTTTACTACCACCCTAGCCAACCTAGTTGCAACTTGTTTTCAGGCACAAGGAGGCCTTATACCTAGCCTTTGGGCTAGTCTCTTGTTCATAGGCACAAGAGGGCCTTACACAATAGTCACAATAGTATCAAGATTTAAGTACAATAAACTCCTAAAATGAGCAAATAAAATAATAAAAGATCACTTTACAAATTTTAGAGATTCTGGCTTCTTCCTTGGGATAAGCTTTGAGGAATGAATGAAGCATTCTTGTAATCGTTGTAGCTTTTGGATGATACCTTCAATAAATTTGAACTTATCCTTGTAAGCTCTTGAATGCACTGGATCTCTTCTTTAAATGCTCTCAACCACTTGAATAAATACTCCAATAACTCTTAAAATGATTCTCAAATGAAAGCTCAACTACTACACTTCTCTTTTACAATAACTTCTCACTAAGATTTTTAACAAGATTTTTACTCTATTTTTCATATGATTTTCTTCATTATTTTTCACTTTCTAATCCACTACAAAAATACTGTTAGGAGTGGTATATAAATATCCATTTCAAAAATATAGCCGTTGAAGACCCGTTAGGAAAAAATGGGATAAAAATAGGAAGCAAACAAAAAAAATAGAAATAGCCGTTTGAAAACATTTTCCCAAACTCCAGTTGACTGACCAGTTGGCTGGAATAAAGAATGCTTCGGTTTTTCTCAGGTGAAACACAGAAACCTTGATCCAGTTGACTGGGGAGTTGGCTGGGAAAGAAAGGCTCTTGGTCTTTCTCAGGAGAAACCAAGACATCAAGGTCCAGTAGACTGGAAAAGAAAGGCACGACACTGTCCTTAAGAGTAGATTCACTCAAAAGACTGATCAACAAAATAAAAAGACTTATCTGGGTGTCGGTCATGAGAGCCAACGGATGGGATTTGCACCTCCTGCACGCGATTAACAAGTTTCCAAAATTAGCTTCACCGATCTGCATTAGGTTTGGCCCAGCTTACGCGTGCGTGAGCTTTCTCGCAACCATTCAACCAAGCAAGAGAGTAACACATATATATATGTAAGAGTAAGATTGGATGATTTTTCCATGTGGGACAAAAAGAGTGGTTTCATGAGAAAAAGAAAGGAAAGCATTTGAAGAAAACTTTTGGATATTGAATATACTAAAATTTTCAACAGAAGGGAACAGAAGAAATCCTTTTTCTTTTCATTCCAGTCAGCTGGATTTGCTTCCAGTCGGCCGAAGAACAAAGTGCCATTCACCAAGGCAAGCTCCACACGGCTGGGTCAAAGAAAAGAACCAAACAAAAGTGTATTCCAGTCGGCTGAAGCCAAGAAGGCCAACCCAAAAAACCATTCTAGTCTGCTGGATTTTTATTCCAGTCAGCTGGATTACAAAAGCCTTCTCTCTAAAAAAAAATTCAGACTGCTGGGAGGAAAAGTTTAAGCCAAGAAAAAGCAACTTCAGTCGGATGGCTAGTCGACTGGAGTGTTTTTTCCAATCTCTAGTCAACTGGGGAGTTGGCTGGATCCAAGGAGGTTTCTGTGGTTCTAGGGAAGCAACCAAATTTTGATGAAAAGCCTTAGGAAAACTCTGAAAAACATTTTGACAAGCACTTAATCATTTGAGAGATGGATTTTGACATTGAAAAAAATAAATTATTTTATCTCTTATTTACCTCTCTTTGGGCTTGTAGAGGTTTGAGATGACTTTCTTGGATTTATTCTTTAAGTTTGAACTTTGAGAAGCCTTTTTCTTTTTCATAGTACATTGTATTTTTCTGTAATGATTTTTGTTTCCATAATAAATATATTAGTATCATACTTAATTACTTTGTAATTATCAAAATCAATATGGGTTCAAAATGTATGTATATGCTTCTGCGTGTATAAAGAAGTATAATGAAAATTGGCTATGTAATTTGCATGGGTTCAATTTCTCTAAATCTTAGATGGTATATATTTTAATCTTATTTCAATCAAATAAAAAATATAATATTTTCTTTAAGACATTGGATTTTTTTTCAAAAACCAGTCATTAACTTCAGCATTTTTTTTGATGTCTTATCATCGTCGTTATTATTTTGCTTTCACATGTAGCTATGGATTCCAACCTATTCAAATTACAGGCAAAAGCAAAAGCAAAAATAATCCCACTAATGGATACTACAAGAAAAATCCATTTTAAAAACACCAAAATGCATCGCTAATACATTGCTAAATGGATTTAGCGATGCATTTTGGCCGTCGTTGTAATTTCATTGCAATAGGAATCCGTCGCAATTTCGTCGCTAAATAGCGACGAAATTGTGATGCAATAAAATGCGTCACTATTTTGCGACAAAACAAAAGTCGTCGCAATTTAGCAACGTATTAGCAACCCCAAATTGTGTCGCAATATTGCGACTAATTACGTCGCAGAATTGCGACTCAATTTGCATCGCAAAATTGCGACGCAAAAAAATGCATTGCAATTGCATCACAAAATTATGAATTTAATTTTTTTAAAAAAATTGCGACGAAAAATTTTCGTCGCAATAGCATCGCTAATTAATTTTTTTAAATAAATTTAAAATGTTATAAATTAAAACTTTTAATATAATTTCATTGCATTCAAATATTGATCGAAATATTCATCACAAAATTTTTAATAATATATAAAAATTTAATATATTAATAATTAAAAATTTTGATATACAAAACATAATTAGTAAAGAAAAAATACATCAAGAATATGCACTATCACGATCATGGAAAGGCTGCGGAGGCTGGAATGAACCCTGCGACATTTGACGAACCAAATCTTGCATCTGACGCATTTGCTCTCTCATATCTGCAAGCTCCTGCTGAACCTCCTACCGACCTCCTGCCGAACCTCCTCCGTAATAGATTTTTGAATATCGTCTAAACGATCGGAAGGAATATTATAAGAATAATACGAACCGAGCCGAGAAAATATCTAGAAGCTTTAATGCCTAGACCGTAGGGTCTACGATCTTGCGGCTGGTCACTAACAGCTTCCAAAAACACACGTCGATTCTCCTATGGTGAGAGTTCGACGGGCATCCCCCATCAGTGGAGTTGACCTGCGATGCCTGAGACTGAAGCTCCTCGACTCGTTCCTTTGAATTATAAAATCAATGATAAATGAATCATTATATGAACCTAAATAAAAGTTTAGAAATTAAACAGATACAATATAAGACTAATTTCTTATCGCAACCTCCTGTGATCGTCCATCAACCCAGGTACCGTCCTTCCTGATATGTGTCGCCTTGAATAGGCGAAACTCACCAGGATCTCTGCCCTCCTGCTCAGACTACAAAAGCAAAGGAAATGATATAAATTTTATATTTTTGCAAATGACTAAATTAGTAATTAAATTATTTATGTTTTCTTACCATACGACGTCTGTGCTTCTAAATCAAAATGGACCACACAGTGTGGCAAGAGAGACCCATGCCATGACCGGTCTTTTTGGATCGGCAGTTCATGTTGGTTGAAGCGGACCTCCTTTGCCAGGCCTTATACTACCACACATGCTGCCAATCATGCCAAATATCATCCGGCATATACGTAAGATGCTCACCCGATCTCCTCCAACGATGAAGCATGTCGAGTATCGGCATGCCGCAAGAGCATTCTATGCTTCCCTAACGGCATTATGGATGGCAGGGTCCCACGTAAACTTTTTCTACATTGTAATAAAGTGAGTTTAAGAATATATTAAGATTAAGAAATTTTATATCAGTGATAAATTGTACTTAATAAGTTTACCTGAAACTCTAAAAAATAAAACTCCCTCATGGCTATAGATACATGGTGCAATCGTAGCCAGTGGATCATCACGCCTCTGGAATATGGAGCTGATCTGGCTCGATATAATATGCTGCTCAATAAAGCTGTTAAAAAAATGCATATTTATAAGTAATTGACTTTAAAACATAAACATATATTTACAATTAGTATATACTTACTACCCATAACATCCAGTCAAAGTACGATGCGACCAATGTAGGAAGAACTCTCAGAAGTCTGTGCCGATCGGCTATGAGACTCGAAGGCTATAGATCTGAACTCTCCATCTCCAATGCTCATGAAGTAATCTGATACGGTAGGGCTACGTCCCTGCTCGCTCTGTCCATCGACGGAAGATCAGCCCAACATACTGAAAATACTAAAGATCCATGCAATAAATGAATAATGATTGAATATGTAAAAATTTAGCACTTATAAAAATAAATTGAAATTGAATAAACCTCTATGTTTAATCAGTGTCATTTGTTTCATCAAATGTTGGTTCAACATCCGATGCCATATCGGATTGTGATTCAGTGTCATTATCATCAGAAGGAAACCGAACATTTGCATCCTCAATTTCTTGGATATCACCATTTGGATCTATAATTGATGTTTCAGGAGCCCTTGTGTCATCCTCAATTGCATACATTTCCATCTTATCCTTTTGAAATGCAGGGCACTCGATTGATTGACTTGATGAACTCTCGTCTAATATGATTACTGAACGTAGGACAATTTTAGAAACAGCCCACCAATCTCGCTTATTATTCGCAAACTTGGATATCCGCAGTAAAACACTTGCTGAGCTTGGGATGCAAGGATGAATGATTCATATTTTTGCAATCTTCGGTGATGGTTATCTTCAACTAGATTGTAGTCATTATGAACCCTTTTACCCACAGGAACTGTCGGATCAAACCAATCGCAACGAAATAATACGGTTCATTTTATAGGCCAACCGGGATATTCAACTTCAACCACCTCTATTAACTTTCCGTAATAATCCTGCATATTTGCTTCAACACTTTTTCCTTTGACACACACCCCTAAGTTCTGCATGCCTCTTAAAGATTAAAAAAATAGTCAGTAGAGGTTGTTACGGTCTTCAATGGCCATTGCGCTAGATATTTAATGAAAATATTATTAGTTGTGAACTATAGACTATTTACCTATAAATTAATAAGCTATGCACAACCAATTCGAAAAATAAAAGCCATTATTGCAATTATTTGAGTGATACTACTCAAATATTCATAAAACCAGTAAGTGAACTCCGTTTCTAAATTCTACCCAATGGCAATTTGACTGATGTTGGGATTCATCTGTCGTTGTCTATCACAAAACATCCTTAAGGGATGATAACAATTACAACTTCTGTTAGCAATTAAATAGTGAGGTATATTATAATTTAAAGTCGGAAAGTATATACTTACTCAATGTATGGATTGTAAGGTATATTATAATAAATTTTTTGGGCCCATAGTTGGGGATTTTTTTTTGCCTATGGCTTGGCCACGAGGTATGGCCAAGCCACGGTCGGGCCATGGGAGAGGGAGGGGGGGGAGGGGACTGGGACGGGGGGCTTTTGTTTTGTTTTTTATTTTTCTTGTTTTTTGGCCTTGCCGTGGCTTGGCCAAGGACTCGCGGGGGGGGGGGGGGGGTTCTATTAATTTTTTTTTCTTTTTTGGCCTTAGCGTGGCCGGCAAGGATGGCCACGGCCACTGCCGTGGCCGGCGACAGGAGGGTGAGGGCGGGAGGGGGCTGAGGGGGACTTAAATTTTTTTTTGGCTGGTACATTGTATTTTTCTGTAATGATCTTTGTTTCCATAATAAATACATTAGTACCATACTTAATTGCTTTGTAATTATTAAAATCAATATGGGTTCAACATGTATGTATATGCTCGAGTGCGTGCATAAAGAAGTTTAATGAAAATTGGCTATGTAATTTGCATGGGTTCAATTTCTCTAAATCTTAGCTAGCATATATTTTAATCTTATTTCAATCAAATCAAAAATATAAATATATTCTTTAAGACATTGGATTTTTTTTTTTCAAAAACCAGTCATTAACTTCAGCATTGTTTTTTTATGTTTTATCATCGTTGTCATTATTTTGCTTTCACGTGTAGCTATGGATCTGGTTCCAACCTATTCAAATTACAGGCAAAAGCAAAGCAAAAATAGCCACAGCATCCTTACGTCGGTAAAGAGTAAATTTTGGAGCATAGGTAACTGTAAAAGCTAAATTTTACTTCTTTGTAAAGCATAAAAATTAGGCCATTATGTAGTTTTTACTTTATGTAATTACCATTATTTTTTTGTTTAGACATAAAAATAATTAATTTATGTTTCGATTTCTCAAAATAATTTGTTCTCATTTTGATCATTAAAAGTTTGAACTGCTAAATACTTTCCTACTAAACTGCTGAAAATAATTTCTATTTACAGTTCACCTTTTTTATCGTCGTCCTGATTCGATAAGAAGTACCAATCCACAAGATGTAGAAGGCCAAACTATCCCAGGTATGTTCTCGTTGCAGCGACCACACTAACGAAGCCACATATGCAGTCATTTTTTTACAACTACTGCTACTGCTCGACTCAACTCAACTCAACTCATCTAAATCTTTTCCCAACTATATGGGGTTGGTTACATGAATCTTCTTTTTTCATTCTGCTTTATATCTTTTTTAATTATTTCTATTCATGTTAGTTTAGGTCTATCTCTACCACTATCCTTACTATGAATTATTAAAAGATCACTCTTTCTAACTGGAGCATATAAAGGTCTTCATTGTATATGTCCAAACTATCGTAATTAATTCTCTCTCATTTTATCTTCAATTGGGGCTACTCCTATTATTTTTTTTATATGTTTATTTCTAATTCTATCTTTTAAAGTTTTACCATATATCTATGTTAATACTACTGCTATTACTATTACTAATAATAATTATTATTCATTTTAATATGAAGGGAGGGTGAAAGAATTCATCTACTTAACTAAGAAAGTGAAACAAGAATACAAAGGGCCTCTTAAAAAGAGGAAGGGGGAAGGTAGAAAAAAAAAAATCAAATGGACAAGATAGAACTTTCATTACTAAGTTAGGCAGCTAGTTAATAAATTTTATTTCACCCAAGGGAAAGTCAAGGCTCCAAGCCTATTCTGATAACGTCTCTTATTTATGTTATTAATTAAACTAGACCTTGAAACAATAGGCTTTACGAAAATAATAAGAAAATAAGATGCACATGGCTAGAAAAGCTATCACGTGCAATAGGGTCTTGGAAACCATGAGACAAGCCTACACAATATATATATATATATATATATATATATATATATATATAGGTAATTAGAGAAAAATTCATGCCTTTCTCTTGTCATTTAATTGCACTGTTACCCTATTAACTTACCATAAGATTTAAAAAAGTGAAATAAAGGATTAAAACAATGAGTCAACAATTAATGTATATTAATTAAATCTTGGGCCACGCATGAAGGTATTAATGAGTCAAATAGAATAATTGGATTAAGTGATATTTGAAGTTTTAAACTGTGACAGTCCATTAATTACCGGACCACAAAAATTGAATTATTAAAGGAGGAGCTAACAATGCATGTTATACTACAAGATGGATGCAACCTAGACTTCTTGCAGCCTTTTCATCAACACATACATACATACATACATACATACATATATATATATATATATATATATATATATAATATATAATTACAAGTCATCATTTTTTCATGAGCTTCACAGTACTGGAACGTCAAGGTAATAAAGACCAAGCAAGTCCAAAGAATCCTGTTGCTCTGTTCAAATGGTTCAGATTTCCAAGAAGATTCCTGCCGCGTACCATTGAAATTGGTTTGTATTCTTAATCTTCCATTCTATTATATTATCATTTGTGTTAGCTATACCTACATTTTTAGAAAGGATGGAATTTTGGTGTGATGCGTTATGTGCATGCTCTTCAATTTTATTTCTCTCTCTCTCTCTCTCTCTTTATTAGCTGAGATAGTGCTTAAAAAAAAAAAAAAAGAAAGAAAGAAAGAACGAACGAACGAAAGAAAGAGAGATGGACAGAACCGACACAACACCTAAGTTCTGCCCTTTAGAAAAGCCTAAAGGCTATTAAGTAACTCATGTGAATTATGCTGGCTCTGCATATTCCATTCACATTTCCCTTTGGATACTCCCTTATTTCCCTTTGGGCATATAAACTCATCTTGCCATACTGGAAAGCATGGTCTTAGCATTCTTTATTATTGCAATTATAGGGCAGAGGATAAAGTTTATCAAAATAATATTATTATTGCAATTATAGGGCAGAGGATAAAGTTTATCAAAATAATGGAGCAAAACAGGACACATGGACACGCACACCAGATCATGAAGACACTTCTGCAACATCGCGATGAATGGGATTTTGGTAGAGCTGGAAAAATCCAAGCATAATAAGGAATGATTGGTTAAACCTAGAGCCATCACAAATAGCTGTTGGACACCTAACCCCTGATGTGATGGAGCAAGAAAACGAGCAAGGAAGCAAAAATGAATCAGAGCAACCAAAACCGCCCACACCACCTATGGAAGGGCCAGTTGGAGGTATTCCAAGTTCAATATCTCTGCTAATCTTTACAATTCATTTAATCACCAGCTTAAAATTTTACTGATGCAGACGTAGAAAGATTTTGGCTTTGAATTTTGGTGCTGTGGAAATTTGCCGAATAATTTTACCTAAATAATTGTTATGACAGGACAGCTATAAATTTAACACAGTTCTTCTCCGAACAGGGGGAAAAAAATAAAAATATAGTAAAATGAAATAGAGGAAAGTCCTTACTTTTCAAGGCATGCAACGATTAACTCACAAATTGTGCGGTGTTTGGATCAGAATATTATTGAAGTGCTTACTTAGAACTCAATCGTAGTAGAATGACAAAGAAGAAAGAGAACGAGAGTGTGTGTTTAAAAGCAACGATCGAATTAATTATAAAGCCATCCATAAGAATTGAGGAAATAATCGTTCCTTAGTTTTGGCATCTCATATAAGGAGAGGCTAATTTAAAAGAGAATAAATGACTAGTTGACCAGGTCATTCAAGTTATCAGGGTAAAGCAAAAATATGATAGTCAGTTGGGTGTAAAAATAGCAAAAAATATGTGATGAAATCCAATCAAATGCTCTCTAAATAAACATGATAACACACACACACATATATGAATATAAGGATTCAAAAGAAAAACCTGGATATCCTTGTGAAAATACACATACATCTAATCACATCATAGTTATGACTACATGTAACTAGCCTCAACAAGCCATGCTAGGGCATATGCAGAATGTTGCTTGGAATTCTTTCATATATTGAATCAGTTAATGTCAATCGTAAAATGCAGAAAGGAAAGTTAAATTGTGTTTACGAACTATGGCTACTGCCGCTCCTAATGCTACCCACCCTCAAAGGATAACACACACACACTCTCTCTCTCTTTCCTTCACTTTTGGACAGAGACACCCTTTTTAGTAGCTGCGAAGAACGGCATAGAAGAGTTGGTGGAAAGTATTCTTAAGCGCTTCCCAGTAGCGCTTCTTGACTTGGATACAAATGAGAAGAACATCTTATTACTGGCAGTGGAGCATCGTCAATCCAATATTTATGAACTCTTGCGGAAGAGGAAAGAAATGCAGCAATCTGTTTTTCGAAAAGTGGACAGTGAAGGGAACAGCGCTGTCCATCTAGCCGCCAAACTCGGTCCCATCCCCCCTCAGATCATTCCCGGGGCAGCTCTTGGCATGCAATGGGAGGTCAAATGGTTTAAGGTGCTCTCTCTCTCTCTCTCTCTCTCTCTCTCTCTCTCTCTCTGGTATATAAAGATAGGCAGGCCGGTTTTTTTTTTTTTTTTTCCTGCTTAGGCTTGAAATAAACCTCGTTCTCACCAAACATGCCCAAGAAAAGTAAGAATGCAGGATTTATAAAAAAATATGTTCGAAATCAAAGCAATCCATCAATAATCAATTTTAAAAATCTCACCAACAACGCGATGATGATGATCATATGCATGTTAATTAGTATGTGGAGAGATCCATGGACCCCGACTTCTTCCCGCGGTACAACCACAAAGGTGAGTCTGCCCGAGAAATATTCACAGAGACGCACGAGGCACTTGTGAAAGAGGGTGGCGACTGGCTCACCAAGACTTCCCAGTCGTGCTCCGTCGTCGCCGCGCTCATCGCCACCGTGGCTTTCGCCGCAGCCTCCTCTCTGCCCGGCGGCGTCAACCAGAACACGGGCTTCCCCCTCTTCCAGGGCCAGAAGGGCTTCCACGTCTTCGCCACCTTCGCGCTCGTCGCGCTCTGCTTCTCGGTGACGTCCCTCGTCATGTTCCTCTCCTTCCTCACTTCCCGGTACGAGCAGTGGCGTTTCGAGACCGACCTCCCACTCAAGCTCATACTCAACCTCACCTCCCTCTTCTTTTCGATCGCCGCCATGCTCATCTCATCTGTGCCGCCCATTTCTACGTCATCAAGAATCAGTTCAAGCAAGTTGTGTACTCCTACGTCCTATATGCCATCGTGTGCTTGCCGGTTTTCTTCTTCGCCATGTTGCAGTTCCCGCTCTACGTTGGTCTCATAAGGGCAACATTTGCCCGGGTACCGGCGCGTGCGGTGTCTGGCCCATGATGCTATTTTTCTTTTCTTTTCTTTGTTTGTGAGATGGATCGAATGTTGTTAACTATTTGAGATTTTTTTTTTTTTTTTTGTCTGAGGTAATAAGAATTGGGTGCTTCAGTGTGATTAATATGTTGGTGTTCTTGGTCCGTCCCACCTCGTACGTTCTGCATGCCACATTCAACACCTGGGACGGAAAAAATTAGATCTTTTCAAAATAGTATGGATTCAGCTTAACAAACTCCAGGAGGAAATTGAGATATGCTCCCAACTAGACTAGACTGTCGTTTTACATCTAATGTTTATTAGCTAAAAAATATCAATGGCCAACTTATGGTTACTCATTGGCCTGCGTCTATATTTATGGAGACACAAGCCTCATTATGTAAACATAAAAATGACGACCGTAAAAGGAGCGAAAACATGAGACGATGGTTAATTAAAGGATCCGGTATCAAGTCCCTGGCTTTAAGTAGTGTAGGTTGGTCGATTTGATTTTTATTTTTATTTATTTCTCAAGGAATTGACAATGTTGGTCAATCTGATTAAATTTAACGCCACCTCTCTCCACATTAGAGATATGTTAGATTTGAGTCCAAGCCGTGGCATTCCAATCATCTATCATTTATTTTTTATTTATTCTATGGTCAAAATTGATGGGGCACGAAAAAAAATTGGTGGAATGATGGGATAGTGATGTGTTCTAAGTGATTACCACCCTAAATGAACATTTGAGCCCAAGCTATGGCTGAATTCATGCATGGGAGAAATGAAGAACATTAAACCGAAAGCAAAAATCTAAACACCCTTGTACAAGCTTCTTTCAAATAAATAAAAAGATTAGGATCTAAAGGTATGGAAACCTTCAAACTAAATTAAGCCACCTTTAAAACTTCAGATCTAAAGGACCAAGAGGTATTTTTTTTTTCTTCAACAATGAAGTAAGATCTTAAAGTGGAAGGGATGCACTCGGCACTCAAAGAATTGAGGGTTGGTTGACAAGATCTACACTCCTTACTTAAGAACTCACCTTGGCACTTGATCTTTGACGTGGAGCCATCATCCTCAACTCTAACATCCTCAAGAGAACCTGCAAGCGATCAGAAGTAAGACCGTGGAGGTAAAGGAAATGAAGGAAATAAAAAAAATCGAACAAGGAAAGGAAGGATTTGAAAAATTTTGCTGAGACTTGGGTAGCACTTGTTCTTCTTCCTGAAACTATTATGGAACCTTGGTAGAATGGTTTAGAGTAGCAAATTGGGCCTCTCACCCTCTCCCTCAAGGAGTGACCTAGATCTAAGACTAGGGAAACACAAGCCTCAACTCAAACTAAGAGCATCTCACCCTCTTCATACTCAAAGATGAACAAGGCATTTGGCAAAAGAAATCAAATAAACTTGATTTTATTTCTCAAACTTCATATCTACAAGAGGGAAAGCTTGGCCTATTTATAGGCCAAAGGACTTTCAGAAATTTCAGCCCAAAAAACTAAAAGATCATAACAATCTAAGGATTAGTTATGATATAGCTAACTAATTACAATCAATCCCTAACAAATTTGGTTGCACAAGCTTCCATGTGGCACCTCCTTAGTTTGCCATGTGTCATCATCAGATACCTCCATGTGTCCTCCAAGATTTGACTTCTAAGTTGTCATGTGTCATCATCAGATACATCCATGTGTCCTCCAAGATTTGACTTCCAAAGAGAAGACTTGATGTCTTGATAGCAGTGTTGACTCAAGGCAGGAAGTGTCGATACTTTGAGACTTGGCAGAAGTTGAAATTTTGCAGCATGAGTTGCCACTTGAGAAATTGAAACTCTTGGCTCGAGTAAATGGAACCTGCAGAAAGTGGATTAACTACAAAACCAAAGAGTGTCAGTCTACAACTTTTTCTTCTTGCTGATGTCCCCATCAATTCTTCCCAGGTGAAAAAACTCGGCCCTGACGAGTATAGATCATTTTGGTTTTGGTAATATTCAAGCAGATCTTGATCGATCCTTTGCAGTTCTTCTTGAGTGATCCATGAGTCTTCAGAATCAGGTCTACCTTGCCAATGGACCAAGTAGCATTGATAGTCTTTATTTCGGGTAGTGACAATCTTGTCATCTAATATCCATTCAATTCTTTCTCGCTTTGTGGCTGGTGGACACTCTGGGATTGGTTCACTCTCAAAGGATGGATCAGGTCCTAAAAACTCACTGGGATTCATTGTTGGTTCCTTGTATTCTACCAGATCTGAAATATTAAAGGTGGAACTAATACCAAAGTCAGAAGGTAGGTCCAGTATATAAGCATTAGGTCCAATTCCTTTTATTATTTTGAAAGGACCTGCACCACGGGCGTGTAGTTTCTTCATAGTTCCCTTTGGAAACTGTTCAGGTCTGAGCCTTATCATGACAAAGTCTCCTACATGAAATTCTTTTGCTCTTCTATGGGAATTAGCCATATGATTGTAACTCTCATTGCTTATATGGATTTTCTCGCTAATTTCTGTGTAAATCCCTAATGTGTTGTGCATATGACTCAGCAGACTCTGATGTTCGTACATGCATGGGCAATGGAATGAGGTCTATTGGCTTTCTTGGTTTGTACCCATGAATAATCTCAAAAGGACTTTTTCCAGTGGATCTGTTAACTGAACTATTATAGGAAAACTCTATACGTAGTAGTAAAAGGTCCCAATTTTCAGTATATTTTCCCACTAAACATCTCAACATATTTCTAAGACTTCTATTTACAACTTCTATTTGACCATCAGTTTGAGGGTGATAAGTGGTAGAAAAGTTTAACTTGGTTCCTAGCAGGTGTCATAGGATTTTCCAAAAGTAACTGGTAAACTTAACATCCCTATCAGATACGATGGTTTTAGGTAACCCATGTAATCTAACCACTTCATCTAGAAATAACTTAGCCACTTTTGATGTATCGAAGGTCTGGGAACAAGGCAGAAAATGTGTCATTTTAGAAAATCTATCGACTACCACAAAGATGGAATCGTGTCTCCTTAAGGTCTTTGGTAGTCTCAATACAAATTTCATACTGATGTCTTGCCAAGGTCGATCAGGGACGGGTAAAGGGGTGTATAGTCCAGTGTTTTATTTTTGCATTTTAGCAACAGCACATGTCCTACACTGGGCTATGACTTGGGTAACATTTCGTTTTAAGCTGGGCCAAAAGAATTGTTCCTCCAAAGCTAGAATAGTTTTATTCCTTCCGAAATGGCCCGCTAAACCTCCAGCATGGATTTTTCAAATCAAGAATTCCCTAATTGAGGTTTGGGGAATACACAACTTATCTCCTTTAAAAAGGAACCCATCATGAAGAGTAAAGTCTTTGTATTCTCTAGAAGGCCTTAGACTGACAGATTCAAAAATCTCACTAAAGTCAGGGCAACTTTTATACTCTTCCTTCAACTTATCAAATCCTGTGACTTCAGTACTTACGGATGTCAAGAGCATAGAACGTCGACTTAAAGCATCGGCAACCTTATTGTCAGAACCAGCACGGTGTTTTAGAACAAAGGTGTAAGCTTGGATGTACTCTACCCATTTTCCATGCCTAGGGTTTAACTTCTTTTGGGAGCTAAGGAATCGAAGGGCTTCATGATCGGAAAATAGAACAAACTCCTACGGTAACAAGTAATGTCTCCAATATTTCAAAGCCTGAACTACTACATATAACTCCTTGTCATAGGTGGAATATCTCAACTTTGCGCCATTTAGTTTCTCGCTAAAAAAAGCTACCGAATGGTTCTCTTGACTTAAAACTCCACCAATTCCAATCCCAGAGGCATCACAAGCAACCTCAAAAACTTTAGAGAAGTCAGGCAACCTTAAGATTGGTGCTTGTATCATTCTTCCTTTAATCTCAAGGAAGGCTTTATTGGCTTGTTTGGTCCATTCAAAATTTCTTTTCTTAAGACAATCCGTGATTGGAGCAACAATGGTGCTAAACCCTTGGATGAATCTCCTATAGAAGGTGGCAAGACCGTGGAAGCTACGGACGTCATGTATGTTCTTGGGTTCGGGCCACTCGACTATGGACTTAATTTTCTCGAGATCAGCAGAAACACCATTAGTAGCAACAGTGAACCCTAGAAAGGTTACTCTGTTAGTCATGAATTCGTACTTCTTCAGATTGACATATAGATTTTCCTTTCTAAGGGTATAACAGACTTGTCTAAGATGATCTAAATGGTCTTCCCTAGTCTTACAATAGATGAGGATGTCATCAAAATATACTACAACAAATTTTCCCATGAAAGTCTTAAAACTTGAGTCATGATCCTCATAAATGTACTAGGGGCATTTGATAGACCAAAGGGCATAACCAACCACTCATAAAGACCATCCTTAGTTTTGAATGCAGTTTTCCACTCATCTCCAGGTTTGATCCTAACCTGGTGATAACCACTCTTAAGATCAATCTTGGAAAATATAGTGGCTCCGGTCATCATGTCAAGCATATCATCAAGGCGAAGGATAGGAAATCAATACTTGATTGTAATTTTGTTGATGGCACGACTATCGATATACATTCTCCAAGTGTCATCCTTCTTCGGGGTCAGTAAGGCAGGTACTGCACAAGGACTTAAACTCTCCCTGATAAACTTTTTTGGAGGAGATCTCCAACTTGTCTTTGTAGCTCAGCGTGCTCAGTAGGATTCATTCTATAGTGAGGTAGGTTAGGCAAGGTGGCTCCTGGGACTAGATCAATTGTATGTTGAATATCCCTAAGTGGGGGCAGGTGATTGGGTAAATCTTTTGGGAATACATCCTTAAAGTCTTCTAAGATCTTTGTGACTTCTTGAGGTGGTTCCTTAGGATCTTCATTCTGACTTTCTTTAAGTGCCAAAATCCACATAGGTGGTCCTTCATTGATTTCTTTCTCTATTTCCTTGACACTGATCAAATTCAGATATTGTTTCTTCTCTTTCAAATCACTAGACCCTTTCTTGATATTGTCCTTAGGTGGGGTCGAGTTAATGATAAGCTTTTTTCCTAGATGGTTGAAAGCACAAGAATTGGATTGACCATATAAAGTTGCATCATGATCATACAACCAAGGTCTACCCAAAATGATGCTACTTACTCCCATGGGTAGTACATCGCACCAGACTTGTTCATGATAGGATTGGATTTGAATGGAAACTTGACATCTGGATTTAATGGGAATGGATGTTGAATCTATCCAAGAAACTTTGTATGGATTGGGATGAGGAACAGGGGTCAAGCTTAAATTCTTAATGGCTTTAGTGGAAATAGCATTCACACAACTCCCATTGTCTATAATAATTTTATAAACCTTCTCCCCTATCTTAACAAATGTTTGGAGTATATTAGTTCTTCTCCAATCCTCCTTTTCCTTTGTTTGGGTCAAAATTCTAACAATACCTAAAGTCTCATCATAATCAATCTCTTCTTCCTCTTCATCATATTCATTGATCAGATTGGATTCAGCCTTATATACCTCTTTTTCAAACTCTTTAATATCTTCAGGGTCCTCTTTAGCTAGTTCTCCTATGTGTAGAGAACGGGCAGGGCATTGGTTGGCATAGTGTCCCTTCCTGTTACATTTAAAACAATGGACATTCGGGTTGTTACTCTTTTGAACTATAGGGGCCTTACCCTTGTCACTCATTTGACTGGATAGGATAGTAGGAGTGGGTTGATTTGGTCGCATTTGGTTGAACCCTGGTTTCTGAGTAGGGGTGCTAATCTTACTTAGTTCGGGTCTTCTGACTATCGGTCCCCTTTGAAACCTTTCACAATCTCTGGCTATTTGATAGGCTTGGTCTAGGTCAATGATTTCTCTTAGAAATAATTCCTTTTGAATTTCTTCATGCAAACCGGCTCTAAACCTAGACAATGTTACAGCTTCTGATTCATCAATGTTACACCTCATCGCAAACTCATCAAACTTGGTAATATATTCAGACACAGTCTTATTGCTCTAGTATAATCTTTGCCACTGATATAATAGTCTTCGGTGATAGGACATAGGGACATACTTTTCCCTAAGCTTGATTTTCATAGCTCTCCAAGTGGTTATGGGCATGTCTCCTTTTTGCCTAAGCATTCGTCCGATATTCTCACAGTATAACCTAGCCTGGCGGACTAACCTCAGTTTGGCAAACTTATACTTTCTCTCCTCGGTCATCTCATACCATTCAAAATATTGATCCATTTCTCCTTCCCAATCAACATAAGCTTTAGGGTATAGGCTTCCATCAAAGATAGGAGCCTCTAATCGAATGTTCCTCATGGCTCTTTCATCTTGATCTAAGTAATCCTGGTGAGGTCGCTTAGGGATACGATCAGGAGTAAAGTCAGGCCGATGGACTCGACGGGCTTCTTCCATGAAATCAGGATCAAGTCTCCTTGGATTGTATTCAGGGATGTGCACATGATATTGGGCTCTTGGACCTCGAGAATTGACCTAGATGATTCAGGTTCGATGGGGATCCTTTGAGGCTCTTCAAGGGTCTCAACTCTATCTTTTACTTGACCTAATTCTTTGTTGATTTGCCCTAATTGCTCAGTTACAGTGTCTAACTTTTCAGTTAGGGTCCTCATAAAGAGTTCAAGATTAGGATCCATAGGTACAAACCAAGAAAGATAGAACTTTTGACCTATAAAAGAAGAAGTACAAACCTAGCTTCTAGGGCTCCTAAACCTAGAAGTTCAAAATACAGGACTTGACTAGGTACTAGTTAAGGATGCAATTACCTCTATCACTGGCTAGGTAAGAGGTAGGAATGCGGGAGGCCCCCCTTGCTTTTGCAAGGACCCAATTAAAGAACCGCAAGTCCGCTTAAGGCATTTGCCATTAGACCTCTAGTCTTAGACACCAGTTTCTAAGAATAATTACAAACTCAAATAGTGCTTTGTCTCCTCTTGCACTTGAACCCGACTTGTTGGTGTCCTTAATTTAGGTGCATACTTGATTTTAATTAAGCCTTAGGTCAATGCATAATGAGGATGGTTGTTATGGGCTAAGGAAAGGTTATTAACTCCTCCCCTTATGTTATATTGAATGCCCTTAAGATGGTTTATATATATGGATGCATACAATTTCAGCAATTAACTAGCACAATCGACTAGACTTAGTACAATTAAGTGAAATTTAATCTAATTTTAAAATTCAACAAATGCAAACTTAAATTGAGAAATTTAAATCTTGAAGTCTAGATTTTAGAAGCTATTTTTTTAAAATTTTAAATTTAGATTAAAATTTCATTCTTGAAGGTAAAAGTGGTTAAATAAAATTTGTAGCTTCTAACTAACCTTCAACAAACTCGGTTTTGAAAATTTGAAATTTAAAGTTTTAAATTTTCAAAAATATGAAAATTGAATTAGTTATATCTCAGAGTGAAAATCCTAGATTTTGAAATTTGAATTCAAATTTTTTTTTTAAATTTGGTTGAGGAAGTTGTTATGATAGTAGTTGCTAGAAGATTCTAGCAGCTTAACAAACTCTCTACTACGTATTTCAAAATTCAAATTTTAAATTTAAAAACCCCTCTAAATTCAAACTTTAAGTGGAAAATAATATAATTTAAAGTCTAAATCTCATATATCAAGTTAAAATTATTATTTTTTATTTTTTTATTTTTTAAAATCAAATTTAATGGAGGGAACCAAAACAGTCTTCCAGAAATCAACCTAAGAACTCAAATTTTTTTTTTTAATTCCAAAACTCTAAAATATATATTTTTTAATTTTAGATTTCGGAACCTAAAGTCCTAAAGTGTAGCAAATGAATTTTTATTTATTTTTTAACCCTTAAAAAATTACAAAAAAATTCATGAAAATCTTGGACTAAAACTAGAACAGAAATTCAAGCAACTTAGAAGCTTAACTTAGAGACCAAAGCTCTGATACCAAAGCTGATAGGGCATGAAAAAAATTGATGGAATGAGGGGATGGTGATGTGTTCTAAGTGATTACTACCCTTAATAAACATTTGAGCCCAAGCTATGGCTAAATTCATGCATGGGAGAAATGAAGAACATTAAATCGGAAGCAAAAATCTAAACACCCTTGTGCAAGCTTCTTTCAAAGAAATAAAAAGATTAGGATCTAAAGGTATGGAAACCTTCAAACTAAGTTAAGCCACCTTTAAAACTTTAGATCTAAAGGACCAAGAGGTTTTTTTTTTTTTTTTCAACAATGAAGTAAGATCTTAAAGTGGAAGGGATGCACTCAACACTCAAAGAATTGAGGGTTGGTTGACAAGATCTACACTCCTTACTTAAGAACTCACCTTGGCACTTGATCCTTGATGTGGAGCCATCATCCTCAACTCTAACATCCTCAAGAGAACCTGCAAGCGATCAGAAGTAAGACCGTGGAGGCAAAGGAATTGAAGGAAATAAAAAAAATCAAACAAAGAAAGAAAGGATTTGAAAAATTTTGCTGAGACTTGGGTAGCACTTATCCTTCTTCCTAAAACTATTATGGAACCTTGGTAGAATGGTTTAGAGTAGCAAATTGGGCCTCTCACCCTCTCCCTCAAGGAGTGACCTAGATCTAAGACTAGAAAAACATGAGCCTCAACTCAAACTAAGAGCATCCCACCCTCTTCATACTTAAAGATGAACAAGGCACTTGACAAAAGAAATCAAATAAACTTGATTTTATTTCTCAAACTTCATATCTATAAGAGGGAAAGCTTGGCCTATTTATAGGCTAAAGAACATCCAGAAATTTCAGCCCAAAAAACTAAAAGATCATAACAATCTAAGGATTAGTTATGATATAGCTAACTAATTACAATCGATCCCTAACAAATTTGGTTGCGCAAGCTTCCATGTGGCACCTCCTTAGTTTGCCATGTGTCATCATCAGATACCTCCATGTGTCCTCCAAGATTTGACTTCTAAGTTGTCATGTGTCATCATCAGATACCTTCATGTGTCCTCTAAGATTTGACTTCCAAAGAGAAGACTTGATGTCTTGATAGCAGTGTTGACTCAAGGCAGGAAGTGTCGATACTTTGAGACTTGGTAGAAGTTGAAATTTTGCAGCATGAGTTGCCACTTGAGAAATTAAAACTCTTGGCTCGAGTAAATGGAACCTGCGGAAAGTGGATTAACTACAAAACCAAAGAGTGTCAGTCTGCAACCTTTTCTTCTTGCTGATGTCCCCATCAAAAATCTAACCACACTTGCATCATATTTGGAACATGGATTCTATGGGGTGTTTGGTCATCTAAATAAGATCATCATGTTATGGATGGAGATTAATTTCATCAAGAGGAAGCCCCAAATCAGAGTTCATGAAGAAGTTGGCAAATGAGTCATTATCCAAAAGTAACAAACATGAGATTTGGATAGATTTTGGGGAGTTAGTTGAGGATGTTTTGACAATTATCCAAAGTCACTGAAGGGAGCTTTTAGAGGAGGATTTGAGGCGTTATCTCAGCTGCAACCGCCCGCCACAAAAATCTCGTGTGGGAGTTACGAACATGTGAAATAAATTAGAGGCTCAGTGAGGACCTCTGTGTGCTGTAGAGAGAGAGAGAGAGTAAAAAAAGGGGTTCTTTAATCTTTTAGTGAGATCATAAGAGTTTATGAGAGAGTATATTTTGAGGGCTTGTACCTGATTCAACTCTTAGTGAAGCCTTGCAGATCTTGTGCCATCGTGGACGTAGCCCAGTTTGGATGAACCACGTAAAATCCTCGTCTCTCGTTGTTTTCTTTTGGATTTTAGTTTCTGTTATTATTCTGTGTTTTTTGTTGATTTTATCGCAATTGCGTGCTTGGCCGTACTAATAGCAATCTTATTAGAGGAATATTTGTTGTATTCCCTATCAAATTGGTATCAGATCCTGGTTTTCTTCATATTATTATGGTTGGACAAATCAACAAAGAGATGGCAGAAGACAAGATCAAAATCGAGAAATTCAATGGTCACAATTTTGGATGGTGAAGGATACAAATTGAGGCTACCTATATCAGAAGGATCTTTACCTTCCATTAGAGGGAAAGAAGCCAAATTCAATGAGCGACTCAGATTGGATGATTCTGGATAGGAAAGTCTTGGCCACGATCAGATTATTGTTGATACCTCAAGTGGTGTATAATATTGCAACAAGACCACAGTGGATATGATAACCGCTTTAACAAAGCTGTATGAAAAACCTTCCACCTCAAACAAGATATTTCTCATGAAAAAGCTCTTCAATTTGAAGATGGCTGAGAATAGTTCAGTGACGGAGCATCTGAACGAGTTCAACTCGATGATTAATCAATTGGAGTCAGTCTCTGTTGCTTTTGATGATTCATTCAGGGCGCTTCTTTTCTTATGTTCCTTGCTAGAGAGTTGGGACAATCTTGTGATGATAGTCAGCAACTCGGTATCAGGTATCCTTACATTCAATGATGCAGTTAGTTGTATATTGAATGATGAGATGAGAAGAAAGGTTGTGGGTGAGACTTCTACAAGTATTGCACTCATGGTGGATACCACAGGAAGATCACAGGAGAGAAAGAAGTCAGAGAAAGGCTAGTCCAAGAGCAGAGGAAAGTCCAAAGGGAGATTTCTCATGAAGTGTTGGAACTGCAGGAAGAAAGGTCACATGAGCAAGGATTGTTGGGGTAAAAAGAAGGAAAAAGGTGCAGAAAGCAAGATAGAAGGTCAGAAAGCAAATGTTGTGAGTACTATTGAGCAGAATTTTGAGGATGTGTGCCTGTCAGTCGGCGATGGGGCAAACTCAGATCTGTGGTTTGTAGACTCATGGGCTTCTTACCATTGCAGCTCAAAGAGACACCTATTTTTGGATTTTATCCAAGGAGATTTTGGTCATGTCACAGTTGGCAATGGACAGCAGTGCAGAATTATTGGTAGAGGAACAATTGTACTGAAGCCAGTGACAGGCGGAGAATTAAGACTTGTACAAGTGAGATACATACCAGAGTTAAAGAAAAACCTAATTTCTATCAGTCAGCTTGATGTTGAGGGTTATATATCCATTTTTGGTAATTCTCAGTGAAAAATTACTAAAGGGTCTATGGTTGTTGTCAAAGGGAAGCGGACAGGCACTCTCTACTTCTTGACAGACAGTGAGAGTTCAATTTTAGTGGCAGCAGGAGACACGGTTACAGTGACTACATTATGGCACAGGAGGCTCGGTCATCTTAGTGAGAAGAACTTGAATATTCTACACAGGAGAGAGCTTCTACCTAGGCTAAAGAAGGTGAATCTAGAGTTTTGTGAAGAGTGTATCTATGGTAAGCAGAAAACAGTGAGTTTTCAGTTAGCAAGAACTCAGAAAAAGACTGAAAGGCTAGAGTTGGTTCATTCAGATGTCTGGGGTCTAGCACCAGTGGCATCATATGCGGGCAATAAGTACTTTGTCATGTTTATAGATGATTTCAGCAGAAAAGTCTGGGTGTTTGCTATGAAGGAAAAGTCTGAGGTCTTTGGCATCTTCAAGAGATGGAGAGTCATGTGTGAAAGCCAGACTAGAGCAAGTCTTAAGTGTCTCAAGATAGATAATGGTGGTGAATACTGCAGCAGAGAGTTTGATGTCTACTGCACAGAGAATGGAATCAGAAGGATTAAGACTGTCCCAGGGACACCAGAGCAGAATGGTGTGGTAGAAAGAATGAACAGGACCATTCTGACGAGAGAGAGGAGTATGAGGTTTGACTCAGGTCTACCTACATATTTTTGGGCGGCAGCACTGGACACCGTAGTGTATTTGATCAATAGGAGTCCATCCAGTGCATTGGATGGTGGGATTTCAGAGGAGGTTTGGACAGAAAAATAGGTAAAACTTTATTTTCTTAAAGTATTTGGTTGTATTGCTTATTCTCTAATTGAGAAAGAGAAGAGGAGTAAGTTAGACTCCAAGTCTATGAAGTGTGTTTTCATTGGATACGGTGGTGATGAGTATGGCTACAAGCTCTGGGATTTCCAGAACAATAAGATCATTCGGAGCAGGAATGTGGTATTTGATGAAGAGCATACTTACAAAGACAGGAAGGATGCAATGGAAGAAAAGAAACAGGAGTTTATAGAACTCGATCCTGTCAGAGATGAAGAAATTCCCCAAGTGCAAACTGAAGATGGAAACTCCGAGGATGTGGAGGAGGAAGATGTGGTTGGAACAGACAGCCACATGCATGCATCGGTACCTTAGCCGGTATCCCCACAGTTGAGGAGGACCACAAGGGTTACCAGGCCATCACAGAGGTATTCTGCTAATGATTATGTTTTGTACACAGATTTTGAAGAGCCAGAATGTTTTATTGAAGCCATGCAGGATGAAGCTAAGGTCAAGTGGGAGTTGGCTATGAAAGAGGGGATGAACTCTTTAAAGCAAAACAAGACTTGGGATCTTGTAAAGTTACCCGCTGGCAAGAAAGCTCTGTTCAACAAATGGGTGTACAAGATGAAGAATGAGGTCGATGGTATCAAGAGATATAAGGCAAGGTTAGTTGTCAAGGGTTATGCACAGAAAGAGGGAATTAACTTCAAGAAGATCTTTTCCCCAGTAGTCAACATGACATCCATCAGGGTGATTCTGAGCATGGTAGCAGTGGAGGATCTTCATATAGAGCAGCTAGATGTGAAGACAACATTTCTTCATGGAGATTTGGAGGAGCTGTACATGCACCAGCCAGAAGGTTTCCAGGTCAGGGGAAAGGATGACATGGTCTACAGATTGAAGAAAAGTTTGTATGGTCTGAAGCAGGCTCCGTGGCAATGGTACCTCAAGTTTGACAGTTTTATGCTAGAGAAAGGCTTCACCAGATGCCAGTCAGATCATTGTGTGTACTTTTAGAGGTACATTACAAATGAGTTTATTATTTTATCCTTGTATGTGGACGATATGCTTGTAGTAGGTTCCAGTATGAGGAAGATAGAAGAGCTCAAGAAACTGATGGTAAAAAAATTCTCAATGAAGGATTTGGGAGAGGTGAAGAAGATTCTTGGCATGAGGATCAACAGAGATAGGAAGTAACGGAAGTTGTGGCTATCTCAGGAGGACTATGTAGAGAAGGTACTGAAGAGGTTCCATATGGAAAATGCAAAGGTAGTGTCAACACCTTTGGCAGCACACTTCAAGCTGAGCAAGCAGTTGTGTCCAACAACTCAGAAGGCAAGGGATAAGATGATTAGAGTTCCAACCTTTTCTGAAGGACAATATACGAATCGTCCTCCTTTATTTAATGGTTCTAGAATAAAAATCTTCATTCAAGCACTTGACTATGATCTATGGAGTATTATAGTCAATGGACCTCACACACCCACTACAAGACTTAATGGCATGGAAATTCCTAAACCGGAAACAGAATGGGATGAACATGATAAGAAGTTAGCACAACTAAATGCCAAGGCTATGAATGTTTTGTACTATTCTTTAGATGTAAATAAATTTAATCATATATCTGTTTGCATGTCTGCTAAAGAAATTTGGGATAAATTAGAGGTTACCCATGAGGGAACCAATCAGGTAAAGGAATCCAAGATTAACATGCTTGTTCATAAATATGAATTGTTCAAAATGGATGCATGTGAATCTATTTCTGATATGTTTACAAGATTTACTGACATTGTTAATGGTTTAAAAAGTCTTGTTAAATCTTATGATAACTCTGATCTTGTGAGAAAGGTGTTGCGTTCTTTGCCTAGGACATGGGAAGCTAAAGTCACTGCAATACAAGAGGAAAAAGATCTGAGCACTCTACCCCTAGAAGAACTTTTGGGATCTTTGATGACTCATGAGCTTCAAGTCAAGCAACATGTTAATGAAGATGAGTCAAATAAGAAAAAGACTATGGCTCTCAAAATTTCAGAATGTAAGGAAGAATATGATGAATCTGAAGATGACAGTAATGATGAGGACATGGCACTCATCACAAGGAAATTCAAGAGATTCATGAAGAAGAAGAAATTTGAAAAGAAAAAGCCCTTTGTTATAAGAGATGAGGACAAAGGAAAAGCAAAGGAAATAATCTGTTTTGAATGCAAGAAACTGAGACATTTCAAATCTGAATGTCCACAACTCAAAAAGGCCCTCCGGAGATTCAAAAAGAAAGCAATGATGGCTACCTGGAGTGATTCAGAAAGCTCAAGTTTTAAAGAAGATGAAAAGAAAGAAATAGCCAATCTTTGCTTCATGACAGACAATGATGAGGTGAGTCAGAGTTTTCTAGATGATTTTACATTTGAAGAATTGCATAGTGCTTTTTATGAACTAATTGATGATTATGCAAATCTGAGCTCAAAAAATAAAGATTTGTAGAATCAAATGCAAAATCTATCTTTAGAAAATGAAAAGCATATTGTAGAAAATGAATTTCTAAAGAAAAAAATGAAAATTTGAAAAATGAAGTTGATAGGTTTAAACCCATTGTTGACAAATTTACTTTAAGCTCTATCAAACTAAATATGATTCTGGATAATCAAAAGGCTATTTTTGATAAAGCCGAATTAGGATATAATCCACTTAAAAAGCAAAAATCTTTAAAAAATATTTTTGTACATGCTGAAGAATCATCAAATATTACTTGTTTTAAATGTGGAAACAAAGGACATAAATCTTATATGTGTAAAACTCCACATGATAAAAGAAAGATGATTTGGGTTTCTAAAGGAACAGTATTCATTGCTTCTAACCATGAAGGACCAAAGAAAGCTTGGGTACCTAAAATTAAGAGATGAATATTTTGCAGGAGTGTCTTGCAGCCATCGGATTAAAAAGAAAATGTTATCTTGATAGTGGTTGCTCAAGACACATGACGGGTGACAAAGATCAATTCATCACCCTTGAGATGAAAAGAGGTGGAGTAGTTACTTTTGGTGATAATGGTCAAGGCCATATCATGGGCATTGGTAAGATTCAAATTACTCTATCTACCTATGTTGATAATGTATTATATGTTAATGGATTAAAGCATAACTTGATTAGTATTAGCCAGCTGTGTGATAAAGGTTTCAAAGTTTCTTTTGAAGCTTCTATTTGTACTGTCACTAATCCCATTGATAGTAGCATTGTTCTTGTTGGAAACATTATGGCAATATATACTTAATTGATTTGAATAACTTATCCTCAAGTAATCATTGCTTAGTTGCTGATAATGCTAAGATGAATGAGATTAGATGGCTATAGCATCGTAGATTAGGTCATGCTAGCACACACTTAATTTCAAAGTTACTGAAAATGGATTTAGTTAAAGGTATTCCTAGCTTAGATTTTGAAAATAATCAATCTGTGATGCATGTCAATTTGGTAAACAAACAAGAAGTTCTTTCAAATCTAAGAATGTTGTTTCAACTACTAGGCCCCTGGAGCTACTACACATGGACCTCTTTGGACCTACTAGATGTAGGGAGAAATAGTCTCCGAGGCATGCATATTTTTAAAAAATTGATAACTATTATCATTGCGGAAATTAAAAGATTACATATTAATCTATCTAATATGCATCAAGATCATATCTTTGCCTATATATTCAGGGTCGTTTGATCTAAAATATGCATATAAAAACATCAAGATCATATCTTGATCTTCAAGATGACTAGTCACACTATTATCTTGAAGCCTGCCTTAAGATCTAAGGATCAAATCACTTACCTTAAGAACAGTAGGTAAATCCTTATTGCACTGCAGCCGTTCAATCGTCCGGCCTCTAGTATCGTCCACGCGAAGCCCCGAATGATCAGATTTTCGGGAGTGCTAGCTCGCGGAAAAATAGCTTTGCTGATCTTGAATCACCTCACTTGAATCTTCCTCCAAGATCCACCAGGCTTCCGCTAACACCAGAATCACCAGGATTTTCTATTCTAACATTTTAGAATTACAATCCACGATAATTTAGAATTACAATCCACGACAAATCGTGTAATGTTGTTCTATTTTTTGTTCTATGTTCTCTGGTGAGGGAATGCCCTCTATTTATAGTCTCGATTTAGCCTTGACATTTAATTCTAACATTTAAGAATTCATCGTTTGGCAAAAGCGAAGAAACACCGAAGGCGCGGCGCTTGGTTTAATTCTGACGTTCGGAGAAAACCAAGGAGTCGCGGCGTTTGGTTTAGTTCCATCGTTCGGAGAAAACTAAAGAGACGAGGGATAAATCCGACGTTCGGTAAATAAATGTCATGCATTAAATTCTATCTCATGAGATGAGATTTTAGCCATCTCATCATATGAGATCCATATTCGAGAGGTTTGGGTTCTGATCTGAATTTATTTGACTTAACCCACATAGATCATGGTCCTAAATCTATTTAAATTCAAATCAAGTCTAATTTCAAATCAATATTTGAAATTGACTTGTCCTTCTAATAGACTTAAACCAAATTGAATCTTATTCAATTGTACTTAACCCAATTGAGATAATTCAATCAATCAAATTGATTAATTAAATCATATACGATTCTCAATCGTTGATCAGCAAATAGATCATCCTAGGAAACTTCTATGCGTGTGACTCTCTAGGTTCGAACCTAAGCCGATAGCATAGAAATAACTTTCAATACTAATCGATGTGTCCATCTAGCAATGGAACCCAACATTCGGATAGGTCGAAGAGTTGCCGAGCAAACTCCAAGAATCCTAAGAAACAGTTACCGTATAATTCATCCTCTTGACCACAAATGCTATGGATGGCTTAAGAGCCTGTCAACTCTAAATAGCAAATCCATAAAGTGATTTCAACTTTAG